>JXCR01139382.1:57346-120027 GCA_002079205.1 Phalaenopsis hybrid cultivar
GGGGGGGGGGGGAGGAGAATAAAAATCATTCTTAGAAAGAGAGAAAGGACTTAATTTTATTTGTCCTCACTTAGTTATATTTTCAAAATTTTAAATATAACATGACCTTTGGTATTAGAGGTTAACTTTGCATAACTATATTTATGTTTTTAAATGTATAGTAAAATTAAGTAAAAAATTTCAATAATAAAGGTTAATTCTAGTGGCTAAGATATTTGGTAAAAGAGAATAAGACTATGTTTTTTATTTTTAGCAAAGGTAATTTGTATTTTTGAAGTATTAAAATCTTAAAAGATTCATGTGAAAAGAAAAGAATTAAACTTTATGAAATCTTTAAGTTAACAAATTTCAAAATCATTAAAGGCTATCCAGATATTGTAATCCTCACATATAAAAAAAAAGAGAAGAAATAAAAGAAAAATGAGATTAAAAATGATCCTGAATGGAAAAGAAAAAGAAAAAAAATATATGGGGAGAAGCTTGAGGAGATGCCTAATTAAAAAGTGGCTTCACTTGAATCAACTTAAGGAAAAAGACTTGAACACATTTTCTAAACTTTTTATTTGAACGTTAACTTAATTATTAATAAAGTTTTATGAAGTTCATTTTCATATAAATTTGCAAACAAAAATATGAGCTTTGTTTTCGTTAACCTATTAGGGGTCAATTTGTTGACCTCACTTTTGGTAGAGTCTAGCCATAGGACTTTCCTGTTGACTATTCCAAGAGGAATAGAAAAGGAACTCTCAGCATTAGAAGTTCTAAAATCTGCTTTGGTCAACTTAAAATTCCACATATTGGTCCTAACCTCTAGCACTTGGTAGGTGTGGTCAATATAAGGGGACTCAAGGGGAGTCCCCATAGGACTGGGCCTTACCCTCAGTATTGTTCTCGACCTATTTCACTCACTTACACTTTCTTTCACTCACATTCACTCACAACCCTAAACCCAAGCTTGTTGACTTTAATCCCTTGATCCTTTGGGAGACTCATGTTGATTGTACCCTAGACTATCCAGCCTTAGGATAAGACCAGAGCATAGAGGTCCCAAATTAAGATTTCATTGGTCCATGGCTCAAATAGAGTGGTTGGCACCCCGCTTTCACCAAATATGCCAAAATTCCCAAAATATCGCCAAATTTGCCAAAATTATAAAAATACCCTTGGTGGTCCAAACTTTCCCAAAACCCTCAAAATCATTTCAAATGTCCTTAAAGTCAATCTGGACCCTTCAATTGAACTAATTTGATAAATTTGACCAACATTGACCAATAGACCCAAACTGCCTTTAAAGGTTCATTTTCCCCCAATTCACCCCAAATGTCCACCAATTTGGTTCCAAATTTCTCCAATTTTAATTGAAAACTCAAATTCATCATGATCAGACTTGATTCAAACCAAATTCAAGTCCAATTGACCCACATTTGATTTTATTTCAACCCAAACAAAAAAAAATCCTTAATTTGGCCTAAAACCAAAATCCCACTCAATTGAACACCCAAATCTTTCCAATTACCCCAATTATGCATCATAAACTCTTTGAAAAATCTCCCCACACAAAATTGAACCATCATTTTACCTTGGTCAAGCTTCAATTTAAATCAATTTCAACCCAAATCCAAAATTCCCAAATTTGCCCCAATTTAGCCATGTGCCCTAATTCGATCAATTGAATGACCAAACCCCGAAATTGGCACTCCATTAATGTTGAGAACTCTTCATGAAATTCCTCTAGACCATTTTAAACTCTTAATTTGGATTTAACCCAACTTTATCCCAACCTAAACCCAAGTCTAACCCAACATCCCCAAATTGATCAAATGTATGAATTCCATCAAATTGAACCTCCAAATCAATTCAAAATTACTCAAAATCTTTCATAAACCCATCATGAAAATCATCCACAAAAAATTTATAAATCAATTGTTCTCAATGTCATGGCTAGCCAAACCCAAACCCAAACCCAACTTCAACACAATTCAACCTAAATTGAACCCATGCACCAAAATTGATTAAGCCATGCCAAAGTGACAAAAGTAATAACAACACAACCACCAAGTGCACCCTAGTGACCAGGCTAGACTCACCTAGCCCACCCTAGATGAGCTAAGGACCAATGGTCCCTTGATTTAAGGGATTTCACCCCATATTTTGTCCAAACTTGAATTATCTTTACCATCATTGCTTTTGGGATTTAATCATAATTAGCCACACCTGACCTCTATAAGCTCAGAGGTGACCTGACCCAAGCTAGCTACCACCTCAACTACCAGAAACAGTCACCTTTAAGGAACCATAAATGACCAAAACTCAATATTTGAACTCCCCGACTTGGCTCACTCCAATTGGATACTTGTGCCTTTCTTCTCTCCACCTCAACAAGATTTAGCACCCATCAAACCCCGATGAGCTCCACCAGGAAGCCATGGATTTAAGTTGACCTTTCTATAACCAAAGAAGGAGAACTTGAAAGCTTTGTGAAATCCATGTCACCAGAGCCTCTCCAGACCTTCGTAAGTTTAATCTCCTTGCGCTTAGCAACTCATAGCCACTACACAGAGCCAACTTCTTCACTGAAATTTTCCCCAAAATTAGGAAAGATTTCTCCACACCTCCACAGTTAACTAAACTCCATTTAACTGTTCACACACCATCACTAGAGTGAAAGAAGAACATTCCCACACAAAAGCTCCATCCTAAACAACCTCTAACATAATTCTCAACCAACACCTAAAATCGAGCTTGATTGAAATCATACCTAAAAATTTCAACAGAACCTAGGAATTCATCTGGAAGCTCGTTCGACCCAATTAAAGCTAACACAACCATCTGATTGAGGCCTCCCCTCTCAGACAAAGATATTGAGCTTCAACCCTAATCTGAGCCTATTTTGACTCTCCATACGTATTTACCATATTTCATATTATATAAGTAATATAGATATGCTTATCTTGAGTAGATGAATGCTTAGAAACAAACCCATGTAATTTGGTTGAGTCTGGATAAAGAGCTTAAGGTTTTAGTGTGAACGGTTCTCGGGTTTGGACACTTGGAGACGATGACTGGGAGCTGTCTGATCGTGCATTTATTCAATGGAAAGAGGAGATCAAGCTGGATGAACCCTTGGAATGAAAAGCCGTGTTGTTTGGTGGCTTGTAGCGTCAAATGACAGAGTGCCACGTGGAAAGCTCGGAGCGAATGAGGTTGTGCAGGTGCTGACTGGGTTAAATAGAAAATTAGGCTTTTTCTAAATTAAATTAATGCTAATCTTTGAAAAATCATAAAAATAAAATAAAATACCTACTTTCTTAGTGAACAGAGGAGAATAATGTGGACTAAAGATAAAAATTATTTGTTGACTCTCTGATTTTTAAAGAATTAAATACTCTCTAGAGTAGTTTAATTCATTATGAGCAAGCATTGCTCACCATGGCTTGAAACTTTGACGGTTTATTCCTCATGATAGAGGGTATGTTCTCTGATTTGTCCAAGGTCAGAGGACATCTTTATGCTTCTAACCTTAATTTTCAATCTAGGATGCTATTTTGACTTATTTTAATTAAATTAATTAAAATGCCACTTAGAGAATTATGAAAATAATTTCAGTAGGTTTCCTATGGTCAAAGAAGCTTACAAAAAATGTCAAGATGATTTGAATTATTTTGTACATTTCTATAGTTAATTAAATGTATATAGCTTGCTTTAATTTATGTATATTAAATACAACAACAACAACAACAACAAAGCCTTAATCCCACTACATGGGGTCAGCTATTTGAACCCTTTTTCTCCATTGCATCCTATTTAGTGTCATATTTTCATTTAGTTCAAGTAAATTAAGATCATTTTTAATACAATAACCCCAAGTCTTCCTAGGTCTACCTCTACCTTGCTTAACACAAGTCGAATCTAAAACATCTACTCTCCTAATCGGATCATCAGATGGTTGACGTTTAATGTGACTAAACCATCTAAGACGACTTTCTCTAATTTTGTCCGTCACAGGAGCTACACCAACCCTATCATGGTACGACTTTCTCTAATTTTGTCCGTCACAGGAGCTACCCCAACCCTATCACGAATATATTCATTTTGACTTTCTATAATTTTGTCTATCATAGGAGCTACACCAACCTGTCACAAATGTATTCATTTCACATTTCATCTTTAAGTGTAAATTCACTCATCTACCTAATCATTCTCGTCTCGACAACACTTAACTTTATATTATGCTACACATTTAAAGGGCAACATTCAACACCATATAGCATGACATGTTTCACCACCATCTTATAAAATTTCCTTTTAGTCTAAGAGGTACTTTTCTATCACACAAAAGACCCAAAGCATTCCTCCACTTCAACCAACCAACTTGAATTCTACTATTAACATCCCCATCTATGGCCCGAAGCATTCCTCCACTTCAACCAACCAACTTGAATTCTACTAATAGCATCCCCATCTATAATACCATCTCTTTGAACAAAGGACCCAAGGTATCTAAATTGTTGACACCTTTTAATAATTTGATCACCCAAAGTAACACTTCTGTCACTAGAGCTATTACTACTAAAATTACATTCCACGTATTCAATTTTAGTTCTACTTAAATGAAGGCCTTTAGACTCCAATGCGACCTCCATAATTCATGTTTTTATCCACTAGAAGTATATCACAAGCTAAAAACATGCACCAAGGTACATCCTTATGTATATGTTCAGTAAGACCATCCATAACTAAGGAAAAAAGATATTTTTTTAAAGCCGATCCCTGATGTAATCCAACAGAAATAGAAAATTATTTGGTAAATCCTTCATTAGTTTTAACACAAGTAATAGCTATAGTATACATATTTTTAATGACTTGAATATAAGTCATATGAACACCTTTATTCTCAAGAACTCTCCAAAGGATAGCTTTTGAAACGTTATCATAAGCTTTTTCTATATTAATAAAAGTAAATGTAGATTCTCCTTATTATCTCTGAACTTCTCCATTAAACCTCTCAATAAATGTATAGCTTCCATAGTAGACCTTCCTTGCATAAATTGTAACTGATTATTAGAAATCTTGTGATGCGTCTTAACTTATGTTCAATTACCGTCTTCCATAACTTTAAAGTGTGACACATCAGCTTAATTCTTTTATAATTTGCACACTCTTGTGCATCCCTTGTATTCTTAAAAATGGGGACCAAAATACTCTTCCTCCACTCCTCGTGCAACTTATTAGTTTTTAAAATAATATTAAAGATTTTAGTAAGCCAAGAATCTCCTAAATATTTCTACACTTCAATTGGGATATCATCAGGTCCTACAGACTTTCCACCCTTTGTTTTCTTTAAAGCCTCGTTAACTTCTTTTTTACTAATGCGATGGTAAAAACGAAACGTTTATTGTTATTCATAATATTAAGATCACTAAGGCCGATCGTATTTTTAGAAACTTCATTAAAAAGTTTATCAAAGTAACTCACCCACCTATGTTCAATTTATTTTTCTAAGAAAAGTACTTTTTGATTTTCATCTTTAATACACTTTACTTGAGTTAAATCCTTACTTCTCTTTTCTCTTTGTTTGGCTAGTTTATACAGTTTTTTTTCACCCTACTTAGTATTTAATCTGTTATAAAAATCATTAAAAGCAGAATTTTCAGTGTCAAGGATTATTCTTTTAGACTCCCTGCAGGTCGTTTGATATTTTTCACATTTCTGTAAGTTTTTACATTTAAACAAATTTTTATAACATAAATTTTAATATTTTGTCTTTTCTTGCACATTATTATTCCACTACCAACTATTTTTATTTATAAAATTTTTTTCTTTTGATTCTCCAAGAACATCTTTTGCTGCTTGTTTAATAGTGTTTATTATTTTATCCTACATAACATTTGCTTCTTCATGAATGTCCCAAATTTTGAAATCTTGAATTTTACTCATAAAAATAATTTTATTTGTGTCTTTTAAGTTTCTCCATCTAATTCTACGAAGATGATTCATAGTATTCTTTATTTTACAACTCTTAATCTTAAAACCTAGAACTAATAAATGATGTTGGGTACTTACATTTTCACTTGGAATGACCTTACAATCTCTACAATCCTGAAGATCTCTTCTTCTCATAAGAAAATAATCAATTTTTATTTTATTAGATCCACTTTTATAAGTAATAAGATGCTCATCTCTTTTCTTGAATAAAGTATTAGTAATAACAAAATCATAACTAAAGAAAAATCTAAAATAGCTTTACCTTTTTAATTAGGTACTCCATAACTGAAGCCACCATGAGTATTTCTGAAGTCTTCTACCACTCTACCAACATGTCCGTTTAAATCTCCTCTAATAAAAATTCTTTCTTCAAGCGGTATCATTTGTATTATGTCTTCTAAGTCATTTCAAAATTTATCTTTAGAACATGTATCTAAACCTATATAAGGAGCATAAGAACTTATAATATTTAAAATCTTAGTATCAATGATAATCTTAAGGGTTGTAATTCTATCTCCAACTCTATTAATTTTTACAACATTATCATTCAAACCCTTATCTATAATTATACCTACACCATTTCTAGTGCGACTCATACAAGAATACCAAAGTTTAAAACCTAAATTATCAATCTCCATAAGCTTTTCTCCAACCCACTTAGTTTCTTGTATACAAAAGATATTAATTATCCTATAAATCATAATATCAACTAATTCAATTAATTTACCATTGAGAGTACCTATATTCCAAGTTTCTATCGTAATATTTGTTTCATTAGTTTCATGGAATAAATTAGTATTCAATTTATGTAAATTAAATACTAATAAAAAATTGACCAAATCAATTCCACACTGTGCATAAAAATCTTAATTACTCACTATAAAAATTTAAAATTATTTAAATAAGTTTGAGAACTAAAGATGATTTTCCAAGAAAACTTGTATTTTTGTACAAAATAATTATAGGAAATCAAATACACTTGGGAAAATTATGAAAAATATTTTTTTCCAAGTTCCTTGTGATGAGGGTCACTTAGGAAAAGTTAAATTTACTCTTGAGAAAATACTTGATTTTTTATCTTTATTTTAAATTTAAAATAATTTAAAATAATTAATAATCCCAAAAATACCAAAATATTTTAAAATGTGCCTAATTGTTCCCTGATGACTTAGAACTCATTAAGATATTTATCCTAATTTTTCTAAGTTAAAATAATTTTTTTAAAAGCTTAAAAATGAAATTTTCTTATTTCCTCATTAAAATAATTATAATAAATAAATTAAAAATCATTAAAATCTAAAAACTTGTTTCTTTGAGTTCTCTGAACTCAAAGAGGTTTGATAAGAATATAGAAATAATTTTTGTGATTGAAACATTATTTTACTATTAATTAAATCATTAAGATTGATTCATAATCAAATAATAAAGATAGGGATTAAATTTAAAAAAAATCATAGAATTTCGTCTAAGTGTTTCTCTAACCTAAGAAGACCTCTAATAATTTTCTCATGAATAAAAATTTTATTTTGGATAGTTAAGTAAATCAATTTTGAAAACAATACTTTCTAAATTTAAATAATTATTTAAATTAAATTAAATTTTGAAAATCTATATTTTCTTCTTTGATGTCTTAATTGATCCTTGGATGGGAAACTCTAAAAATTGTCGAAGTCATTTGAATTTTGATTAACGAGTTATGAGGTGAAGAGCCCCAAAGGCAAATAGGTAACTTTACATTTTGGTGCCTTAATCAAGATTTAGGATTAATGAAAGGGAAAATGGGTAATTTTGATCCTAATAAACATGTTTGGATGATTGAAATATAATGGGAATAAAAGGTAGGAACACACTTGCCACATTTTCTATAATAAGAACAAAGTTGTAATTTCCTCAGTTATCATGACTTGTAAGTCAATCAAAACTAAACGATTCTTAAGTGATGGGTTTGAGTTAGGAAGATAATATTTCATTAATTTTAAGCCCATAATTGATGACAATGTTATCTTTCATTAAGAATGAATGTCATTTAAATCAAAATTTTGCTAGTTACCACTACACTTATTATGATTGTTTAAGGCTAGGTAGTGACCTAAGCTTGATATTTAAATTTATTTGATTGGATTTAGAAGACAACATGATTGATGGTTAATGCCTTTTTACACTACAAGCCTGATTTTAAATGTGGAAACCAAAACCTTAACTTACTTAAATTTGCATTAGGGGCACCCACCCATATAACTTTTAAATGAAATATCAATTAATTAATTGAGTGTCCTAGCCTACGGACAAATAAAACGTCAAGTTTCCCTGAGAAATGGGATAACCTTAGCTTAGCCATGGATGATTAATAAATTGATAAGATAAATTCAAAATGAACTCGAAATATTTCAAGAAATCTTGAAAGTGATTCAGGGTCATGCTCCGAGCACTTTAGAATCTCCTGAATATCTTGAAGGGCAAACTGAACTTGCTATATTTTGTTCTAAAATCATCCACTAAGATCTTTTGAGTTTTAATAAAGTCATAACTTGGGGTTTGGTAGCTATACCTTCATCTACTCCTGCAATTTGAATTCCTTGCAAAATTATATACATATTGCCAAAGCTATCCTTTCAGGTGGAGAAGCGGGAAGAAACGACAGGTACGCTTTTAAGTTATTGCAAGTACTTTTTCATACCTTTTATTTTTTACTTGAATGTTTAAAGTCAGCCTGCATGTCAAAACTAAAAATAAAGTAAATTGAACAAGATAAAATTCAACGCCACAACAGTCAAAATAGAAGACAACTCAAAATATGATCACAAACAAAAGAAAACAAAAATTGCAACTAAATTATATCATCTCTATCAGATGATCAGCAATCCCTCGGAAGAGGTAACCTATGACTGCTAACAAAATCTCCCACAGTCTAAAGGAAAATATGGAACTCATTAAGTAGAGTTCAGTAAATTCATTTGGACTAAGTGAATCCAAGAAAAAAATAGTGATGCCAGAACGAGGAAACTATAGAATCATAACCAGTGTCACTCTAATCAACTTTAACATTCTCCATAATATTTAAATAACCATAACCTTAAGAAAGATTTGATTTGACATCAAGACTTGACACATTAAAAAACTTAAACTTACTACGACGAGGAGTTTGGAGCTAGCATTATGGGCAACATGACCATCTTCAACAACAAAAAATGTCTACACCAGCTAAACCATTCTTTAGAATTAAACAACAAACCATCGGATTTTGGTCTTCCTAGTGTGACATAAATCCTCATTTTTTTCCTTTAGTCCTTTATATGGCTCTGCTATACAATTTAAGCCATAACCTGCTTTAGGATTCTGAGGTTGTCGTTGGTGGCGACCTAAATTATCATATCTTCTAGGATATTTATGTGATCGTTTCACACGAATATAAGCCCTAATTAATAAAATTGGCAGGATGAAACATTTAAATATTTCTCCTCTAAATTGATGCCAAACCATATGATAGCTTGGAAAGTCACTGAGGTTCTCTTCAGGATCTGTGACATCCCCTAGTTCTTCTTCCTTTGGACTCTAAAAATAAATGTTCCAAACTCCAACCATTCCCATTTCACACCTCCTTGTCCGATCTCTTTGGAAATTCCTATTCCTTTGACTGCTTTGAAGACAATATCCGTTGATTTTATTGAGAGTTTTCTTAGGTGACCTTGGTTATCTAAGATGTAATTAACTGTAAGGGCTTGCCTTTATAGTAGTCTTTCAAAAACCCACCTTAGTATAAACCCTATTTAAATTTTCATAATAAATAAGGAAACTTGTTGGCTTATAATAAAATGTTGTCACAGACCAAACGGATGTCATACATATCTTAGTTTATTTGATTGAGCCTCACTATCAAGTTATGTGTTTATCTTTCAAGGCAGATACATAGCTTGAGGTGGAGCGCTTTTTCATCTAATATTTGAAAGATATGTGATAAATTTGTTTTCATATTTTTCTAAAATTAAATATACGTATGTAAATTAAAATGTCCCTTTGAAGCGGGTGACGGGATTCTAATTCCGACAACCAAAAACTTCCACATAATGACCCCCCTAAAGTTGTGCCGATAAAACCCCAGTATCTATCCTACAAGGAAGAGAGGTAAGAAATCTCTTAGGCTAAGTTATAGTTTACTACTATTAGGTCTTAGTTTTGTATTTTTGAAAGTTTGATTTTCCTAAATTCACTAATTTACACTAAAATTAAAGTTAATTGAATTAATGAAAAATCTAATCTTGGGAGTTTGGTTAAAGTTTGGAAAGTTCATATATATTAAAAATCCCTTTCCCTTTATAATGAGATTATAATTATCATAGGAATCAAATGTTTAAGAGATAATATATAGTTTTGTGCCAAACAGGAGCATGCCTCTTGTTTACCCTCTCTAGAGTGCATAAAAAAGATTGCCTAACCTAAAGTTAAGTTTCTAATTAATATGGTTATGCTGGGTAGGTTCTAGCCTGCCATTTCTAAATTACCCCTTGTTCCCTCTCTATAAGACTAATAAGGACGTAGTTTCCAAACAAAAGATTGAATAGGTTAATGTTCTAGCTTGACATCTTAGAATTAAAAATTCTATATTATTGCACCAACCCATGGATTAAGTTCTTACCCACAGAATTAATGTGAATCCTACTAGTTGAGAAATACATAGCCTCCCGGTTCATTATGGAATCACAATGAATTTTGACATACCAATTGATTAGTTTGAATATGCAAATTAAGTACGAAGTAACGAATCATCACAAGTATGAAATATGAAAAATCTTAAACAATTCTGATCCTACACATGATTAAATCTTATCACAAGGTGAAATTGTAAGGAAAACTACTCACTAAGAAAGGAAAAAATACTACATAAAACTTTAACTAAATCAAAGCAAATTCACTAAAAAAGTGTTTACAACAATTATAAGATAACGAAGAACATAATACTTAGATTTTTTCCTTCTGAAAGAAAGACGAAAATCCTTCCAATAAAGTCTCCTGCTGATCCACACAAAGCTTGGACAATTCCTTACAGATATCTCTTAAAATCCTTCAACAATCTCTTTAAAAAAGGTAGAAATCTCATCTCCTACCCCTGTCTATGACCTCTGGACGTTTTTGGAGTCTCGAAGAAATTTTAAATGCTCAAATGTGCCTTATAAACTCCTTGGGGGGTCTATAATCATCCACAACTATTTTTGGCACCTAGGCACCAGAATGTGGTGCGATGGAGCCAAAACTAGGTGAAACTAGCGCCTTGGCACCACTTTCTAGTTTTTAGGTGCCACTTTAATGGAAACACCTCTGTTTCGCTCTGTTTCTTCCTGTTTGAACTGCAATCCACTCCAAGTGTTATACCTACAAGATAAACTTGAAAATAACCTTTCTTTAATGTAATTTTATTCAAAAACATGAGATAAATGTAAGTGAGATTAAGCAATATAAAGACATAAAAATGCGCCATATCAGAATTTTTTTCTTGCTCGATTTAACTCTAAATTGCACAAATTTTGCTCCATTTTCTCTAAAACTCTATTTCTTGTACCTACAACCAAAAACATGCAAAACACCTTTGTTGAAAGTGAAAAATTATTGAAAATTAGCAAAAAATAAATATAAACATTTAGGTAGTTTTTAGGAGTGTCAGTGGGTTCAATGGTCAACACCACATCCAACAAAGAGAGACTGGACAAACGAGGGACCATGCTCTCTGAGGGTAGAAGAAGTATCTCTTCATCAACATCTCTTTGGTTTCATTCATTCTGGCTCCTTGAACTGTTTGTGGGTAATGCCTCATTTGGCTCAAACTTAAAATTAGATATAGCTTTGATCTTAATGTTACCTAACTTTAAGATGGGGGGTTCACGCCTCGATGCTATGGGGGAATGATGCCTTTCCTTCTTCTCCATTATCTCCATCTCTTTAACAAGGAGGAAAATAAAAAGGGGTGATGTTCATGGACATCCCAACCAAATTAAGAATGTAATAGATGCCTTAGATGGTACATAATGCTCTGCATCATCATAAACTCAAATCTATTGAAAATGGTTGAAAATCCCTGAAGATGGAAAAATATTCCCCTCCACGCATGTATTTGATGCACTAATAGAAGGTGGAAGGTACCATCCCATACTCATGAATCCATGGGTGCCTAAGAAAAGTTCTAAAAGGCATATTACCATCCTTCAAATTGGAGAGGTAAAGTGATAGAGCTAAATGTCATTTGACCCTTCTCATTGAAGTCAAAAATCATAATCCTTCGGAGCATAATCTCCTCGTCCTTAAGGAAAATAGCTAAAGCATAAAAATACTAATAATATTTATTGAAGTAAAAAGATAAATCAATATATAATTTAATGAAGTTCTTTATATTATGGCTATCACATATAGAGGACGGTTGTGGTCTTTAGTGCCCAAAAGCAAGTCCTGTAGAATGAAGGTAACATTAATCACATCTGATAGCGTAGCTACTCCTTTCATCCTCTCTTCTGAATAATATGCTTGGAAGATATTAGGCTCACTAAGAGCTCTAATCAAGGTCTATCTCAGCTAAATAAAAACAATCATCATAGATGCTCAAAGCATCTAGCAACCTCTTAAGGTGCGCCAACACATTATAGTCCACGACTTCGGAAGGTTCTTTAGCTCCTTCAATTGTGATTTCAAGATGATCAATCACCTCTTTGGTAATGATATATTTCCTATTTTCCATGTAATTGAGTAAAATCACTCTAAGAGAAAGAAGTTTGTCACTTTTGAGGTAGACTTCCAAAATATCCTCACCAAAGGACCCATAGAGATCAGCTTTGGTGGAAAATTCAGTGGAAGGCTCATCAATAATGCTTTCATGTCAATAAGCCTCACATGTATCTCTAGATGAATTGATAATATCATCACAGGTGCAGTACTAACCAATGAAGGAGGAGAATAATGGGAATTGCTCATCTCCTCCATCACCATCATAAACATCATATATGTAATGGGCATCTACTATAAGGACATGAAAAGCATAGATAAAAATAAAATAACCTTCCTTCAATGGTTGATAATCATAAATAGTGGCATGAGTAACACTAAAATCGACTCCTAAACTATAAGAAAAAGAAGAAACAACAACAAAAAAGCTAGAAACCGGAACAATCACTACCATCTTCGCAGATCCCCTCCCATGGGTCACATATCTAGTATCTTAATCTCTCCAACTTTATGAAGAGCCTCATGCTAGTCATTTAAATAATAACACTACTTAAGGGCATGCCCCAAATGTTTATGATAAGGTTAGTAATTTGGCTTTACCATCTTCTCCACCTTGTGAGGTCTCTTCAACGATGGAAGTTGCATTCCTTGCTTACGCAAGTTCTTCAACGTCTTCCTAAGACAATCATTCCTAAAAGGATATGAGTTGGTTTTGTTCAACTTGAGAGATTGGGATTTCCACTTCCAATAAAGAGTGCAAACTTGCTCAATAGATATGACAAGATTTTCCAGCTTTCTATCAAATGTTGAAAGAGCTGAACTCTCTTCCTTCCTCCTCAAAGGACCCATATTGGGATTTTTATCTCCTAGCCTTCTCAATGCTAAGGCATATTATGTATATTGTAGACTAACCACCTTTTTATCAAAGTCTTAAAGTCCTAACATAACTCATTTTTTGCAAGATTAAAATCGGGCCTTTTATCATGCCCAAGAAGAATGTGACTGGATGCTGCTCTTGCAACTACAACTTACACTGCAAACTCAAATTATGCCGCCAAAAAATGAACTCTAACAAGGGCTCAGTAGGACCTTATCTTGTTGATAATAAGTCACTCATGATGAAATAATAGCGTGCTCCCGAAAAGGATTTAACAAACATATCCTCCAATTTAGAGAAGGTCTTGAAAGAGTTGTTGGGTAGATCGACAAACCATTCAAAAGCAAAATTTACAAAATTGGTAACAAAGAAATGAAGCAGGAGAGCCTCATTGTTTTTGATATTAAAACAAACCACTCTAAATTTGGCTGTGTCGGTAAGGATTGTAAAAGCCCTCAAATCTTTTGAAATAAGGGGGAAGAAACCACATAGAATACAAAATTTATTCATATAACTTGGGATATCATATACATCATTTCATAAAGACCTCTCACTGCTGAGCTGCCAATGCATCCTTAACCCTAGCATCGAGTAGGGAATTCAAGTGCAATTTAGAAGCGATGTGCTCATGATGAGCAACATTAGAGGAAGTTCCATGAGTATACCGAAAAGGTCCTAAAAGCACAGTTGGAGCGTTAGAGCATGCCTCGCCTTAAGTAAGGGGAGAAACAACATTAGAATCTACATTCTTGCATTAGAATGCTACAATTTGGGCAACAAGGAAGGTAATCTGAACCTAAAATTAACAATCATATCATGTTTTCTTTGATCCCATTGATCAATAACAAAGACACCATTAACTTTGATAATCTCATGGTGACCATTCTCGATGAAATTATAAGCTTAAACCTCAATATTTGAGCTTCATGCTCATGTGGTCATAATCCTGACTCAACCAGTGGCCATCTCAAAAATTGGGGAACTCCTCGGGGAGGAGGTCATCCTCCTTAAGCATGTCCTTTAAAAAATCTGAGAGGTCTCTGAATGAGTCATCCTTAGAATCAAACTTGATCCACCCAAGGGCCACTCAGTAATGGCTCCAAAACATAAACTACTGAAGGGATGATCCCTTCCATGATTGACTTAATGGACTCCATAATGAGAGACAGAGCCTAAATAGGAGTGGAGGTCGGGACCTTTCAAACCCACAACCTCCCATGTCGGTAGGGACGATATCTGACCCGACCCATAATTACTTGTATTTATAATCTCCTTAATTTTCCCAAAAAATATGTCTCAATTTTTATCTAATTGCTAGTGTGAACAAATGAAATGACTTTTAATAAATTTTCACCCTAGAGGTACAATGCAAGTATACATATCACTTCAAGTAATATAGGATTTACATTAAAAATGCCAGTATCAATTTTACGAGGAATGCGTTAACTCTTAAAATCAACTTACAAAAATTCTATTTAAATTGAAAATTTAAAATATAAAAGATTTTAAAATGATATGCTTACTAAAAAATACTATTAAAGAGCTAAAAAGAAAGTAACAACTAAATGTAACATCTTAATAAAATATAACAACTAGTTTCCCCTTGCATAAAGAATTTAATTTTCATGTTGAATTCAAATAATTTAAGATAAAATTAAGGAATTGTGACAAATAGAAGTACATCTTATTTTTTACCCCCTTTCAGTGATAGCAAAGAACAATAGATAACTTAAGGTCGATTCCTTAACATCTCGATTTCTCATCAGTGTTAGATAGCAAAGAACAATAGATAACTTAAGGTTGATTTTAATTTTAGTTTTGGTTTTGGTTCTGGTT
This sequence comes from Phalaenopsis hybrid cultivar, assembly GCA_002079205.1. Classification (NCBI taxonomy): domain Eukaryota; kingdom Viridiplantae; phylum Streptophyta; class Magnoliopsida; order Asparagales; family Orchidaceae; genus Phalaenopsis; species Phalaenopsis hybrid cultivar. The sequence goes on from JXCR01139382.1 coordinate 72,750, forward strand.
TTGTGGCTATCCTGATAGTTTTTAGTTTTCATGCAGAATGACATCATTGTTTAGCATGCAAATTTGAAGGTATAAAAGTGCAGTATGAAAGTACAAGAAAGACAATGCTAAAAAATGTAAAAGCGTACTTAACGAGTTTTCTAGTTCCACAACTTGAAACTCAAAAGGCATGTTAAGGCAGTTTATATGAAACAGCGAAGTAAAATTTTGACGACCTACCTAACCTTAGGTCATATCTTGCTGGGTCCTTAGAGGTTTAACTAAGGATCTGGTTGCCAAGCAAAATATATTAAGTTTAGTATATCTCCGAGGTATCCAACAGATCTAGAGAAAGAAGCAGGTCCGTGCTACTCTCTCGCTGCGTGGTGGAAAATATTGAGTCCTTTTAAACTTATTATGTTGCTTAATAATTCATCCTGTAAATACCCTTAGTGCTTAGTGAACATTGATGTATTTATTTTCTCCGAAGAGTAAGGTAATTATCATCTGTAATTTAATTTTGAAGATTATGTGGGTGAAGACCATTAAAGAGGAAAGTTAGTGTTATTAGAATAATTAACTAAATTTTGGTCCTAATTATGCTTGTAGTGTTTGAAAGATGTTTTAATTTTAAATGATGTTTACTTTTCTAATCCTTATTTAAATGAAACTTGATTTAGCCTAAGTCACTACTAAGCCCTTAAGGCCTAGGTGAGTGTCTTAATTAGGTTTGAAAAGATTAAGCTTTAGGTGGTCATAATTCATGATTTGAATTTTATTTGAAAATCAAAATAGGGGTATTAAATTGATTAATTATTGACTTCAAAAGTCATAACCCTAAGTCCTGGGTGGGTTCATTTTATTTTAATAAACTTCCAAATTCTAATAATTTTTAGAAATTTATTAAGTTATTTTTTCAATTAAGAAAGTAAGGTTGGTTTCTACCAATTAAGCCCTTGTTTTTAAAAAATGCAAATTAAATTCAGAGGTTACCCATTTCCCTCCTTGAATTTAGCATAAATGTTAATTAAGGCTAAATTTCCAAAATTAGACATTTGCCCTTAAGGTTCTAACACTTCATAATTGGTCAAATTCAATTCAAATGATTTTGAAACTTTTATACTACCTCATTCATTGATGAATTAAGACATTAGAGGAAAAAATATGATTTTTGAAAATTTAATTTAATTTATATAATTATTTTCATGGAAAAATAGGATTTTTTAAAGAAAATTCCTAAATTGACCAAGATAAATCCTAATCCCTTGAAATTTTTATTGGAGGTAGACCTAGACTAGAGAAGCCTTTGGACCAAGTTTCATGTTTTTTTGAATTTTATTTGAAGTTTAAGAATTATTTTAATTTCTAGGGTATTTATTAAATATAAAATATTTTAAATAGAGAAAATTAGGTTTTATATTTTTGAAAAATCCTACTAAGGCCATAGAACTTAGAGGAGAAAATTTCATATTTTTGTGAGTTTTATTTGATTTATTGGAATTATTATTAGTGAAAACCCATTTTAGCCTTTAAAAATTATTTTTAAGCATTGAAATTTAGTATATTTATTTAGAAAATTAGGAAAAATATTTGAATTGTTGCTAAGTGCTTTGGAAGTAATTTAGAATATTTCCATGAATTTTATTATTTTTGTGATTTTTATGGATTTTTAATTTATTTAATATTTTAAAAAGTAGGTTAAAACAAGTTTTTATTTTAATACTCCATTTTATTTTTAGAAAATGCCCCTGATCACAGAGAACTCAAAAAACAAGTTTTGATAAATGTTTGAGTTATATTTAGATTTTTAAAAATTATTTAAGTGCCAAAAATGTTATTTATCTTTAAAAATGAACTTAAGTTACCAAATGAACTCAAAATACTTTAGAATTTTTATGGTGACTTTTCTGGATCATAAATAACAGTAGAGATCAAAATCAAGTAATTTTGTTGTTTGTACTTTTCAAAATTAATTATCTTAGTGATTTAGGGTTTGTGAAGATTAAGTGTATTTTGAATGACTTGACTCATGAGAAATTTTCCTAAAGACTCTCTGGTTATTATAAACCTTCCAAAATTTTCTTTGATTTTTTCTAAGCAACATACTAATTTCCATGATTATTTTAAGTAAATAATTCACATAAACTTGAAAAATATGATTCTCTGTCTAGGGACCTCCTCTGACTTTGGAAACATCAGGGAATGTTCCAACATGCTAAAATTTCAAGCCATGGTGATATTACTACATGCATGGAGAATCAAAACATCCAAATTAATGTTTAATTAATTAAAAATAAAATATGAATCACATGGACTTAAAATTATTTCCACATTGTTCTCCTCTGTTCATTGAGCAAGAGGGTATTTTTATTTTATTTTTGTGATTTTTTTAAACCAAGATATGAATTTTTTAAGCTAGGGATAATTTTCTAATTTTTTAAATCCATATTTAGCTATTTAAATGTGCGGCGCCCCATCAATCTACGGCGGCTCAAAAGCTTCATGTGCTGCGCTCCTATTCGACGCCGCCATCCACCTCAGCACTGACTCAGTCCGCGGTTTATGTTCCGAAGCGCTATCTGGCTTGATCTTGACCGTCCATCTGATACACGCACGATCGAACGACTCCCCGTCATCGTCTCCGATAGCCTAGCCTGAGAACCGTCCATCTTCTAACCTTAAGTTCTTTCTCATTTCTTATCTAAATTAGATGAATTTTTTTTAAAATGCTCTAGACTAGATGATCACATCCATAAGGTTATGATGCCATGAAATCAACTCAAAAAAAATGGAGAGTTCAAATAGGCTCGGGAGGAAGAGAAGTTTTATACCTTTGTTATGAGAAGTGAAGCTTCGATCAGAGAGCCTTGGCACATTCTTCGTGATCCAAAGAGACTCGAGATTGATTATCTGGTCTTGGTGTAAGGTTTAGGTATGATTTCGATCACAACCGTATTTGGGTGTTGGTCTTGAGCTATGGTAGAGGCTCTGTGAGAGGGGGATTTGATAGGGCTTAAGTTTTTTTCATATTTGTGAAGGTGTGAGTGAAGTTAATTTGAGTTTGGTGGACTATGGAGGTGTATTGGGCTCTGTCCTGATTTTTGGCAAGATTTTGAGCTCAAAATTGAACTCCGACAGAGGAAATTGGTGAGGGAAAATAGTTGGAATGCACTGAGGGGATCTTAGGGAAGCTTTGTGATCAGTTTGGAGAGGTCTCTCTAAGAAATTTTCAGCACCTCCTCCCATGGCCGTGGGAGGTGCTTTTTATAAAAATGGCTAAGGGGTGACTGCCATGGCCAATTACGGGGTACATTCTGCTACTTAGGTGGAGGGCAGAGGATCTCTACAATTTAATTTGGCTGAGTTGGCCTCTAGGTTTGATTTGGGAGAAGTTCCATGTGGATGACTCTCGATTTTGAGCTTCTCTGGTGACTAAGTCAGCTGGTCATGGTAGAGGGAGGTGGCTAGGTGCTCAGGGCATCCAGGGGAATCTGTCAAAGCAATTTAATGCAATGGGATTTAGTTTTGGTAAGGGTATCTTAAGCATGTGTATTTTGGAAATACGATCCCTTAATTTTTGGGAATTTTGGTCCATGGCTCATCTAGCTTGGGTTAGATAGGTTTTGGCTCAGTCTTAGGGTCTAACCAATGGCTGAGGTGGAGTTAATTTGATGACTTTGGGGTAGTTAGGCCATCTTTAATGCATGGGTTCAATGTGGGTCCAAGTAATCAAAATTTGGGTTTGGGCTAAGTTAGCCATGTCAATTGACCCAATTTATTGATCAACATTGTGTAGATGATTGTTAAGAAGATTTTTTTTGAAGGGTTGAAGTGATTTTGAGTTCAATTGGAAGGTCAATTTGAGGGATTTTGGAAATTTGGCCAATTTGGGCATGTTGGGTTAGACATGGGTCTAGGTTGGGCTATCCTTGGTCTAAGTCCAAATTTAATGGTCCACATGATCAATGGAGATGTTTTAAAGATTTTTCATTAAGGGATAGAGTGGAAATTTTAGGGTTAAGGCTCTCAATTTGGTGAGATTTTGAGACATGGTCAATTTGGGGTAAATTTAGGGTTCTTTGGACTTAGGTTGAAATCAATTGAGATTGAGGCCTTATCAATGCTCATTGAAGGTCAAATTTGATGTATGGTGATGTAATGAAGGTTTTCAACAAAAATTGTGGCCAATTGAGTGGACTATGGGTTCAATTTGGTGGAACCAAGTCATAGGGCCAAAATTGGGTTTTTGGTTTACCTCAAAATAAGGTTCAAATGATGGACCAATTGAGCTTATATTTGGTCTATATTAGTCACATCAAGGGTTAATTTGAGTTTAGAATTGAAATTGGGGAAAATTGGGACCAATTGGATAGACATTTGAGGTAATTTGGGGAAAATATGGGCCTTTAAAGAGAAATTTGGGGGTTTTGGTCAAAGATGGTCAAATTTGCCAAATTAGGTCATGTGATAGTTGAGAAAAATGAAATTGGAAATATTTGGGAGGGTTTGGGAAATTTTGGGATTTTTTGGAATTTTTGGAATTTTGGGGTAAGGAGGGGTATTTTGGTAATTTGGCAAAATTTTGGTGATTTTGTGTAGTTTGGGTGTTTTGAAGGTGTTTGAAATGATTTTTAGATCAATTTGGGTATTTTGGGTAGATTTGAAAATTTTGGCCAAATTTGAGGTTCTAAAGGTATCTAGGTAATTTGGGGGAATTTAAGGGCAAAATGCTAGATTGGGTGCCTTGATAGAGTTGGAGTGCCAACCACCATCAATAAGTCATGGACCAATTGAAACCCCATTTTGGGTCCTCTATGTAGTGGTCTTAGCCAAACCCTAGCCTAGGGCTAGTGGATTTATGGGGCCACCCACAAGAGTCTCCTAAAAGTATCAAGGGGACCAGAGGCTAGAAATTTTGAATTTAGGGTAGTGAGTGATTGTGAGTGTAAGTGATTGAAAGTGAGTGCCTTAGCCCTAGAACAACACTCAAGGTCAACCCTAAGGTCATGCAATCTTAAGGGTAACTCATTCTGAGTTCCCCCATAGTGACCCCACCCATTAAGTGCTAACTTCAAGTTGAGTGAAGAAGAGTTTAGAATTTCTAATGGTAAGTGTTCCTTGTCTAGTTTTCTAAGAATAGTCAATAGGAAAGTCCTAAGGCTAGACCTTAGGCTACTAAAGCGGAAAAACTAAACCTCAACTAAAAGTAAGGTCAACAATCTCTAATCTAAAACTTGACATAAAGGCTTGGAAAATTTTGAGAAATCTTTAATATAATGCCTGTAGAAACAGCATGCCTTAGAAAACTCCTTATTCCCTTCACATTCGTAGGTAGTGGCAATTAGACAATAACTTGAAATTTTGCTGGATCAACTTCCATATCATTTTCAGACATATACTCTATCACTATTCCTCATGCAAACATAAATTGTCATTTTTCCTAATGTAGAACAAAGTTTATTTCTTGACAGTGTTTTGGAACTCTTGTTAAATGATCTAAGCATAAATTGAAAGAAGTTACGAAGACTTTGAAATCATCCATAAAAATTTCAATTCCTCTTTCAATTAAATCATAGAAAATTGACATCATACATCTTTGAAAAGTTGTAGGTGCATTACATAATCCAAATGACATTCTTATAGAAGCAAAAGTTCCATAAGGACTAGTTAAATACATTTTCTCTTGATCCTCATGAGTAATAGGTATTTGGTGTTATCAAGAATATACATCCAAAAAGAAAAAATAACAGTGTTTCGCTAGTCTATCCAACATTTGATTCAGAAAAGGTAAAGGAAAATGGTCCTTTCTAGTGGTATCATTTAGTTTTCTATAATCTATATAGATTCGCCATCCAATACTTACTATCACAGCCCAGAACTCATCATTCGCGGTCGCCGCCAATTCTCTCATCGTTCTCATGATGTGTGTCTTTTGATTGAATGGAGTCACCACTCTGTTCATCTATTTTATTGCCATATTCTCCAATTTACCTTAATCTTTAGGATCAAGTCAAAGATCCTAAGGTATTAAGGAATTAGGAGAAAGGGAAAAGGTAGATAATAATAGAAAATAAGAGAAATGTTGGGTGGTAAACTTATGGAGAAGGACTCTAGAATATCAACTTCTTGTATAAGGATAACCACATAAAAGGTATGATGACCAAAGATTTAAGTTGATCACCTATTCTGGATTCTTTGTTTTCATATAGGATCAAGCTCCTGTAGTTAATTACATCTTAGGTAATTCTAGATTTACCTAAGAAAACTCTTGATTAACATTAACACTCATTCTTGTTAAAACGTTAAGGTCAACGAAAGAAACATCAAATGTTTTATTCTTAGGGTGATAGATTTCTAGGAATCTGATTGTACCCTAAATGTTTTGTTTTTTTTGTTCATGTCATTTTATTTTTTTCATGTTTTTGTCATGTCATGTCATTTTGTTTATATCATTTCGTGTCATTTAATTTTGTTTTGTTGTCTTGAAATTCCACTTCTGGATGTCATCCTGCAAAATAGAGTTAGCATAACCTATAACATGCAAAGGAAATTTAAAGTGAAATTTTGTTTTCCTACAAAATGAAACAAGATTATCATAAAATCATGTTTTCAGATTTATCAGTTTTGGTTGGTCATTGAATTGGCTGAATAATTTTTAAATGACCAGGTCAAGATGTCTATGGTTCTGTCATGCTGGGGCCCTAAAACATTCAGATATACTTAGTCCAAAAGGTGTTTAAACCAGTACCGAAAGATTCTTTTCAGCAACCATAGATTGCATCGTCCAAGAAATCTTTGTAAATCTGAACACTGATGTTCTAGTTTAAGTTTTAATGTCTGTTAAGATGAATTTTCTGTCATTTATGTTGGTGAGTTAAATTTTTATGATGTCATTTTTTTAAGGCCATATGTCGATTAGACCTGAGAGAGTTTAATTAAAACCTAACATTTAGGTTTTATGTTAGTGAAACTGAAGATGATTCAAGTTCAATGTAGGTAGAACCTAGAGTTTTAAGTCTAGTGTGGATAAGACTTATGATGTTCTAGGTTCAATATAGGTAGAACCTAAGGATTAGAAATGGTTTAAGTCCAATAAGAGTAGGTAATTTAGGTTCAATGTAGGTAGAACCTAAAGATTGGAAATGGTTTAAGTCCAGTGTAATTAGGACTTAAGATGTTTTAGGTTCAACATAGATAGAACCTAAGGGTTTAAAATGATTTAAGTCCAATGTAGTTAGGACTTAAAATATTTTAGGTTCAATGTAGGTAGAACCTATTATTTTAAAATGGTTTAAGTCCAACTAGGACTTAAGATGTTTTAGGTTCAATTTAGGTATAACCTAACATATTAAAAGTGGTTTAATTCCAATGTGAGTAAGACTTAAGGTAATTTAGGTTCAATGTAGGTTGAACCTAAGGAAAAATGGTTTAAGTCCAATGTAGTTAGGACTTAAAATATTATAGGTTTAATGTAGGTAAAAGCTAAGGTCAATTTAGGTTCAATATTGAACCTAAGATTTGAAATAGTCTTAAGTCCAATATAATTAGGACTTAGAGTTGAGTTGATTTAAGTTCAATGTAAGTTGAACTTAGAGTTCAAATTAATTTAGGTTAACTTGAGTTGAACCTAAGAGTTTGAGTTCGATCATGTTTAAGTTGTGTTGAACTTGAAGGTTTGAATTGAGTTAGGTTTAAGCTGGGTTGAACCTAAGTATTTTTGTTTATTTAAGCCTAAGTTAGGTTGAACCCAAGAAATTGAATTGACTTAAGTCTAATTCAGTTAATACTTAAGGGTTGAGTTAGGTTCAAGTTGGGTTGAACATAAGAGTTTGAATTGACTTAAGTCTAATGTAGTTAAGACTTAAGGGTTAAGTTAGGTTCTAGTTGGGTTGAACCGAAAGGTTTGTGTTATCTTAAGTTCAAGTTGGGTTGAATTTAAGGGTTTGAGTTGAGTTAGGTTCAATTTGAGTTGAACCTAAGGGTTTAATGTTGACTTAGGCTCAATTTGGGTTGAACCTAAGTTCTAGGTTCAATTTAAGTTAAATGTGGGTTGGACCTAAAGTTGGATTAGACCCAATTGGGATTAGGCTTAATTTTTGTTTAGAGGCTACTTAAGCCTAATGTAATTAAGGCTTAAGGATTAATTAAGTCTAATTAGGGTTACACTTAACTATATTTTAAAGGTTATTTAAGCTTAATCTAAATAAGGCTTAAGGATTAATTAAGTCTAATTGAGTTAGGCATAATTATGGTTTAAAGGTTGTTTAAGCCTAATTTAAGTAAGGCTTAAGGGTTAATTAAGTCTGATTGAGTTAGACTTAAGTATGGTTTAAAAGTTATTTAAGCCTAATTTAATTAAGGCTTAAGGATTAACTAAGTCTAATTAGGTTAGACTTAATAATGGTTTAAAATTTGTTTAAGCCTAGTGTAAGTAAGGCATAAAGTTAGACTTAGTTTGTCAAGCCTAATGTAAGTAAGGCTTAAAGGTTAACTAATTTTAATTAGGTCAGTCTTGATTATTGTTTAAAGGTTGTTAAGCTTAATGTAAGTAAGGTTTAAGGGTTAATTAAGTCAAATTGAGTTCGACTTAATTATGGTTTAAAGGTTGTTAAGTCTAATGTAATTAAGGCTTAAGGGTTAATTAAGTCTAATTGAGTTAGACTTACTTATGGTTTAAAGGTTATCCTAAACCTAATGTAATTAAGTTTTAAGTTGATTAATTAGGTATAATTAGGGGTTAGACCTAATTATGGTTTAGGGTTAATTAAACCTAATGTAAGCAAGGTTTAATTAGATTAATTAGGTCTAATTAGGTGTTAGACCTAATTATGGTTTATGGTTAATTTAACCTAATGTAAGTAAGGTTTAATTAGATTAATTAGACATAATTTGGGCTAAGTCTAATTATGGTTTAATTCGATTAAGCCTAAAGTAAATAAGGCTTAATGAGGTTAATTAGATCTAATTAGGGTTAGACCTAATTGAGGTTTATGGTGTTAAACCTAATGTGATTAAGGTTTCGGAGTTTAATTACACCTAAATGTGGTTTAGACCTAATTAGGGTTTATGATGTTAAACCTAATGTAGTTAAGGTTTAATTAGGTCTAATTGTGGTTTAGACCCAATTATGATTTAATAAGTTAAACCTAATGTAGTTATGGTTTAACTAAGGTTTAATTAGGTCAAATTGTGGTTTAGACCCAATTAGGATTTGTTAAATTAATCCTAATGTATTATTGACAATTAAAATCCCATTTCAATATTTAATTATCTTAAAAAACTATGAAAATTGAAATTGAGAGGGCTTAATAGTGAACTAGGTTTGATATGTAAGAATTGTCTTAAATGGGAGTAGAAAAGATGGACATAATTAATTGATAAATACTAAGTGAAATGTTAGGCCCTAATTTAACTCTGGGCATTAAAATCCCTAATGACCTTGGACTTGCCCTTTGGGGTACCCATTCATATAACTATTAAATGAAATGTTAAGTGACTATCATTATTGAGATAATTAAAATGTCAATGTTCACTGATTAATGGGTTAAATTTACTTCGACCGTGGGATGATTAATGGAACAATATAATAAGATCAAAATGAACTCAAAATGTTTCAAGAGATCTTTAAAGCGATACAGGGTCATTCCCCAAACACTTTGGAATCTCTTGGATATTTTGAAGGATAAATTGAACTTGCTATATTTTGTTCTAAAAAATTATCCACTAAGATCTTTCAAGACCCATTATTTCATGGTCTGAGGGTTCAAAAAATATATCTTCATCTACACTTGCAATTTATTTAAACTTCCTGCAAAATTATATATATGTTGCAAATGCTTATCTTTTAGCGTGAATGCTGAGAAGATGACAGATATGCTTTTATAGTGTTATTTAATTTTTTTTTTAATTTTACTTTCTGCAATCTACTTTTGCTGCAAAATATTATAACTGCTAGGTTATGCACCATTCTTTACTTATAAAAATCAAAACCATTTTAAAAAGTTTAATCAACATTTTCTAAAATTTAAAACAAATTGTTTCAAAGGTAATAACAAATCCTTTGAAATGTAACTAAAATTAAAACATCATTTTGAATCAATGAGAGTCCCTTGAAGGTGGTAACCCACAGTTTCTTATTAGATCTCCCCAATTTAAATAAGTGCAAAAACTTGTTTAAGCTAAGTAAATTAAAAAAAATAGTGATATGAGAATGAGGGAACCGTAGGATCTTAACTGGTGTTTCTCTAATCAACTTTAACCCCCCCATGTTTAAACTTTAAACTTCTCATTTAAACCTTTAAACCTTAGAATTTAGGACTACTAATTCATCGAGAAGGTTGGAGCTAACTCCATGGGTAGCAATCTGCAATAGCATGAGGATCTACAACAACACATCTTTCATTAGAATTAAACAACAAGCCACAGAATTTTGAGGTTGTCCACCTAGTGCGACATAAGTCCTCAACTCATCTTTAGGCCTTTTTATAGCTTTGCTATACAATTTAAGCTCTAACTCATTTTGGGACCCCAAGATTATTGCTCGTCATGACCTAAATCCTCACATCTTCCAGGCTATTTATGCGACCGTCTCGCATAAATGTAAGCCCTAACTAATAAATTGGCAGGATGTAACACTTAAATAATATTTTTCTCAAAATTGAACCCAAACCATTATATAGCTTGAGAAGTCACCGAGGTTCTCCTCAGGATCCATGACATCCCCTAGTTCTACTTCCTTTGGATTCCAAAATAAAATGTTCTAAATTTGATTCATTCCCCTTTGACACTCCTTCGGTCTGATCTTTTAAAAAGTCCTACCCCTTAAAATTCTTGAAACAATATTCTGTAATCTAAATCAAGAGTTTTCTTAGGCTACTTCAGTTATCTAAGATATATTTAACTATAGGGTCTTGCCTTTATAGAAAAATTAAGAATCCAGCTCATTATAAACCTTATTTAATTTTTCATTTTAAATATGGGAACTTGTCGGCCAACATAAAAAATGTTTTTTTCATAGACTTAAAGGGATGTCATAAATTCTTTAGTTTATTTAATTGAGCCTCACCAGTATGTAATGTGTCTATTCTTTGGGATGGATGCATTTCTTGCAGTGTTTGGCTAGTTTATTTAAACTACTAAGGATATGGAATTAGATCATTCTTGTATTTTAAAAACATAAAACATTACTTCTCAAAATTATATATGCATATATTAAATTAAACTGGGCGTCGGGATATTCATTCCGACAACTGACAAATTTCTAACTTTTAATGGCCGACAGCTTTTTGAGACTCCTCTGGGAAAAGTTTCTCTCTCCATTTAGATTAGGGAGTCTTCTCTTCATACCTTGATAATGTTTCCATGTCCATTATGGACCAGATTACCCTTCTTCAGCTGAAATACTTTGAAAATTTCTTTCGTAGGTAAGTACGATCAACTCTTTCGGACTTCAAGACTGTCTATTCAATCACTTTTGAACAAAGATGTTTAAGAGTTCATTAGGACTTTTATCTTTGTGTGTAGTTGGACCCATGATGGGTGTGTTGGTGAGCTAGTTTCACCTGGGTAATGTGCTTCGTGAAGTTGACCAGTACTGGGTCCTAAAATTTACTTTTCTCATCGTATATTTTTGGATTTGGTTTTCTGCTTTGCCAATTAAATCAAATCGTTGCATTATTTTTCTTTTTAACATTTCTCATTTAATTAATTAAGTTCTCTTACTCTTACCTTACCTTACTAAATTTTAAAGTCTACACAAACTGAAATAAAATAAAATTAATAAAGACTTACCCAGTACACAGAGCGACCTTGTTAATTTTTAGTGCTTGCACTAGAATTACAAGGTATTGGCAAAATACTAACCCCAGAACTTTCTTTTTGAAACGTTTGTAATGGCTTTCCAGAAGCTGACTTTCTCCTGCAACTTGCTGACTAGCCGCAATGTCTGTAATGTCACTCCCACCATCAATTTTAGAGCTTGATTTGATGAACTTGAAGTCGTACTGGAAAGGCCCCATTTGTTGTCAAGAAAGTCAGCGCTCAGGAAGTACAAGAGCCACCTATTGAGTTTAACCTGAATTGTCCTCAGGATTTCCCTTTCTGCAAGAAATTGAAAAGTAGTGCTACCCCGACACCTATCAAGTCTGTTGTTCCCTTAAGAGGTTTTACGCCTACTGCCATCGGATTCACTGTAACTGTGACTACCATGTCGTCTGTCAAAGGAAAGAAAGTTATGATTGTTGAAGATACAATTGATGAATTTATCACCCCACCATTAGTAATTGAAATTGGGTCTAGTTCTAAGTCCGTACCTTTTATCAAGTCATAGAGAATAAATCATAGTCGAAGGATTCAGAGGGCTATTAAAGACTGAGTTCCAGAGAAAGTATCTATTGATGGGAGTCCTCACCAGGAGGAACTCAAATTGCTTGAGACCTCTCCGCTTCTAAAAGGTACGGACTTAGATCAGCTCTGTGGTATCCCCCCCCTGAATGAAAAAAAAAATTGAGAGATGTTAAATCTGCTCAAAAGACTCAAAGATCAGCTGAAGTTTTTTCAACTCACATTCATGTCAGATTTCATCTAGGAAGTCGAGTTAGTACTGCCATCACTACCACCAATTTTGTTACCACTACTGCTCTATGGTCTGTAGGATGTCGACCGACCAAGTCATGTCTGGGTCCTAGGATACTACCAATTGTTTCTCATAAGAATGTTCCAAAAAAGGAGAAAGAAAAGAAGTCTCCTGATGTTGTATTTGATTTGCACCATGAGGAGCATGCCTCTCTTCGACACACCGATATCCATGTTGAGACACCCCGTCTCAATTCATCACCATTGGAAAAGAAGGTATGACTACCCAAGGTTGTCGTACCAGTACAGTTTGATGAGCCCGTAGGTTAAGAATGTGGAATGAAGCAAAAGTCTAAAGTATCAAGTGTCGTTGTAGCCGTCTCTACCGAGTCTGATGTACTGAGGGAGGATGTTCAGGAAAGTCTTCCGGATCTCAAGATAATCCAGAAAAGAATAATTAAAGAAAAAGTTGAAAAGCTCGGGGCAGAGATTTTAAGTTAGCCAAAGAACATGTAGTAGCTACAGATGATGAAGATTTCAATTTTAATGATTGCCTCAATGAGGATTTTATGGATATTAATGTCATAAAGACCTGAGCCACTACATCAGCATGTGAAGCCCAACCATCTATATAAGGGAACACCGCTGATGATTTGCGTAGAGCCATTTTGCTAAGAGACGAGCAATTTAGCCAGATGGAGAAAAGGATGGAGGAAATGTCTACTGAGATGGCTACAATGCACAGGCAATCAAAATTGCAACAAAAGACTTTGCCAGAGGGAAATCAGCCTGAGATTATACACATTACCAACGAAAGGAGAGAAGTTGCTTCTGCCAACAGAGATGACCAACAAAAGAATGATTCCACCCAGAGTGTTATATCGGAGAAAAATATCAAGAAGATAGTTAAATAGCAAATTTGGGAGACCTTAGCCCAATCTAAGGGTGGTGCATCAATTTCAAAATGTAGACCTTACCCAGTGGAGTTTGATGTTGTGCCCTACCTTAAGGGTTTTGTGTCACAAAACTTTAAGACGTTTGACGGGACCGAAAATCCCTGCTAGCATATAGCCCATTTTTGAGCCAATTGTCGCAAAGCTGGAGGTAATGAGGTGTTTTTGTTCTGCTAGTTTGTTAGTAGCTTATAAGGGATAACATTTGATTGGTATGTTGAGTTGCCCATTTGATCAGTAAAGACATTTTCCAAGTTGGAACTCTTGTTTCTAAAGAGATTTTTTGGAGCACATCATCATGTTACTTTTGAAAATCTCGTAGTGGGAAGGAAAAAGCCTAATGAGACTTTGGTAGATTATATCTTAAGGTGGAGAAACCAAAGCATGAAATGCGAGCCTCAGCTATAAGAACAACATGCGATTGAGAATCTACTCAAAAGCATTATGAACCGGTAGCTTTTATGCCTAAGGGACTCACCATCAAGTCCTTTAAGAAACTACTAAGCAAGGTCAGTAGTCTACAAGAAGAAGTCAAGCACATTGAATCCTAGGAAAAGGCTGACAGATCAAGACAAGTCAGAGTATTCAAGAAAATGTCCAGGACAGTAGCAATAATTGATAAAAGGAAGCATCCAATGAGGATTCAGTCCAAGAATTCTCATTAAAGTTCCCAACAATTATCACAACATATTCAGCCTCAGTAGCAGTAGCTGATGCAACATTATGGCTAGTCTAGCCAGCAGTCACACCAGAGAGAACCATACCAGATTGACGGTAGATGAAGTCCAACTTTTTCAGAATGAACGAAAAGAGTGTATTCTTTCAAAGATGAAGCTATGCCAAGAATGTTCAGAAATTTAATGAAGAAGTTCGAGTTCTGATTTGCATAGCCAAAGAAGCCAGAGAAAGTTGATAAGAAGGATCATACCAATTTCTGCCCCTATCACAAAATGTTAGGACACACAATGGAGGGTTGTTTTAGTTTTAAGAGTGGCTGGAGAGGAATCTTAAAAAAGGAAACATAATAATCCTGAATGAATATTTAAAAGAACCTGAAAGAGGTTCAAAAAATAATATATCGATCGAGCTAGTCACTCCGATAGATCCGTATTCAGAGGAAGATGGATGGAGCACATTTTGAAGTAAGTCATCCAAGAATATACTCGACAAGATTTATAGCGCTTAAGTGTAGGCAGCCATCTTGATTCTACATCCTGCCCAACACAAGTTAGAGATTTCACTAGAGAAGTTGCAGCAGCCGGAGAAGAAGAAGACAATCATCTTGAAGACCGATAGCGTGAGGGGAAAGAGCTAAAGGAATGCTCTATTTTTGTGTTAGGAAGTTTTATATTCGATAGCTGGGGAGAACATGGTTAAAAAACCATCTCTCTGAAATGTCAGATGTCGATATGTCAATTTTGAGAAGGAATGTTATACGACTTATATCCTTTCTTAAAGAAAGAGCTAAAGGAATGCCCTGCTTTCGTGTCAGGATGGTCTTATATTCGATAGCTGGAGAGAGAATGGATGTTATAACATCTTTCAAAAATGTCAGAAGTCAATATGTCGATTTTTTGAGAAGGAATGCTATATGAATTATATCCTTTCTGAAAGAAAAAGCTAAAGGAGTGCTCTGCTTTCGTGTCAGGAAGGTCTTTTATCCGTTAACAGAAGAGAGAATGGATGTCATACCATCTCTCAGAAATATCAGATGTCTATATGTTGATTTTGAGGAATGCTATACGACTTATATCCTTTCTCAAAGAAAGAGCTAAAAGAGTGCTATGCTTTCTTGTCAGGAAAGTCTTATATCTGATAGCTAGGGAGAACATGGATACAAAAACATCTCTAAAAAATGTCAGATGTCGATATGTCAATTTTGAGAAGGAATGCTATATGACTTATATCATCTTTCAAAGAGAGAGCTAAAGGAATGCTTTGTTTTCGTGCCATGAAGGTCTTATATTCGATAGAAAGAGAGAGAATGGATGTCATACCATCTCTCAGAAATTTCATATGTTCATATGTCAATTTTGAGAAGGAATGCTATACTATTTATATCCTTTCTCAAAGAAAGAGATAAAGAAATGCTCTACTTTCATGCAAGATGTTCTTATATTCATTAGCTGAAGAGAGAATGCATGTCTTACCATTTTCTAGAAATATCAGATGTCGATATGTTGATTTCGAGAAGGAATACTATATGACGTATATCTTTTCTCAACGAAAGAGCTAAAGGAATGCTCTGCTTTCGTTTCAGGAAGGTCTTATATCTGATAGCTGGGGAGAACATGGATTCTAAACCATCTCTCAAAAAGCTCAGATGTCGATATGTTAATTTTATAAGGAATGTTGGATGTCTTATATCCTTTCTTAAAGAAAGAGCTAAAGGAATGCCTTGCTTTCGTGTCAGGAAGGTCTTATATTCGATAGCTGGAGAGAGAATTGATGTTATACCATCTTTTAGAAATGTCAAATATCAATATGTCAATTTTTTGAGAAGGAATGCTATACGAATTATATCCTTTCTGAAAGAAAGAGCTACAGGAGTGCCCTGCTTTCATGTCAGGAAGGTCTTTTATCCGTTAACCGAAGAAAGAATATATGTCATAACATCTCTCAGAAATATCAGATGTCGATATGTTGATTTTCAGAAGGAATGTTATACGAATGATATCCTTTCTCAAAGAAAGAGCTAAAGGAGTGCTCTGTTTTCTTGTCAGGAAAGTCTTATATCCAAAAGCTGGGGAGAACATGGATACTAAAACATCTCTAAAAAATGTCAGATGTCAATATGTCAATTTTGAGAAGGAATGTTATATGACTTATATCCTTTTTTAAAGAAAGAGCTAAAGGAATGCTTTGTTTTTGTGTCATGAAGGTCTTATATCCGATAGCTGGAGAGAGAATGAATGTCATACCATCTCTCAGAAATTTCATATGTTGATATGTCAATTTTTGAGAAGGAATGATATACGATTTACATCCTTTCTCAAAGAAAGAGATAAAGAAATGCTCTGCTTTCGTGTCAGGAAGGTCTTATAATCGTTAGCTGAAGAGAGAATGGATGTCTTACCATCTCTTAGAAATATCAGATGTCGATATGTTGTTTTCAAGAAGGAATATTATATGACTTATATCTTTTCTCAAAGAAAGAGCTAAAGGAATGCCCTGCTTTCGTGTCAGGAAGGTCTTTTATCTGATAGCTGGGGAGAACATGGATACTAAACCATCTCTCAAAAAGGTCAGATGTCGATATGTCAATTTTTAGAAGAAATTTTGGATGACTTATATCCTTTCTTAAAGAAAGAGCTAAAGGAATGCCCTGCTTTCATGTCAAGAAGGTCTTATATCCGATAGGTTGGAGAGAAAATTGTTGTCATACCATCTCTCAGAAATGTCATGTCGATTTGTTGATTTTTTCAGATGGAATGCTATACGACTTATATCCTTTCTCAAGGAATGAGTTAAAGGAATGCCCTATTTTCATGTCAGGAAGGTCTTATATCTATTAGTTGAAGAAAGAAAGGATGTCATACCATATCTCAGAAATATCATATGTCGATATGTTGATTTTGAGAAGGAATGTTATACGACTTATATCCTTTCTCAAAGAAAGAGCTAAAAAAATGACCTGCTTTCGTGTCAAAAAAGTCTTATATCTGATAGCTAGAGAGAGAATGATTGTTATACCATCTCTCAGAAGTATCAGATGTCGATATGTCAATTTTGAGAAGGAATGCTATACGACTTATATCCTTTCTCAAAGAAGGAGCTAATGGAATGCCCCTTTTTCATCTCAGGAAGGTCTTATATCCAATAGCTAGAGAGAAAATGGATGCCATACCATCTCTTAGAAATATCAAATGAAAATATGTCAATTTTGAGAAGGAATGTTATACGACTTATATCCTTTCTCAAAGAAAAAGCTAAAGGAATGCTCTGCTTTCGTGTCAGGAAGGTCTTAAATCTAATAGCTAGGAATGGATAGAGAGAGAGTATATAGGAACACTCTATCTAGAAATTTTCACTTGGGATTTGATGTAATGTTGATGTCATTCATAACAAAAATTATTTATCATTTAGGTCGTTTTCAATTGTTGATATAATTTTTGGCATTTCGAACCAGTACAAGCATTGTAGACGGTTGGGGAATATGAATGGCATGTCTTATGAAAAATTCATAATTCCTTATCGGTAATGTCTTATATCCCATGAAAATGATTGCCATATTCCATCATTTTTAAAAGATGTCAAATGTCAGTTTTGGAAAAGGAATGTTACATGTTGTCTAAAGAAAGAAGTTAAATGGTTGCCATGACTTCGTATAAGGAAAGTCATACATCTAATAGCTAAAATAAAGTAGATATCATAATCCATTTAAGGAGTTCTTATACTACAACCTAGAGGTGAAATGTCAATGTCTGTTAGTTTTAAGGAATGTTATACAACTTACATCCTATCTCAAAGGAAAATGCTAAAGGAAAGCCAATGTCAGGAAGGTCTTACATCCAATAATAAAAGAGAAAGTAGATGCCATAATCTATTTAAGGAGGTTTTATACCACTTCTCAAAGATGACAATATGTTTGTCTTGGGAAGGATTGCTAGGAGACTTATATCCTATCCCATAGGAAAAACTAAAGGAAAGCCAATATCAGGAAGGTCTTATATCCAATAGCTAGGGCGTAAGTAGATGCCATAATCCATTTAAGGACTCTCTTATCCTACTACTCAGAGATGTCAAATGTTGAGTTCCTTTTTCATTAGAAAGGAATGCCAAGGGACCGATATCCTAATTAAGAGGAAAATAGGAATGCTATAGGAAAGCCATGATTCCTTTATCAGGAAGGTCTTACATCCAAAAGCAGAAGATTATGTGTGGAAAAACACATAGAGTTGATAGACTTGTTTTGAAATCTTAGTGTTTGTCGGGCTTAAGTCTTCCGAAAAAATTTTTGTCCATGATTATCATTTATTTTGTGTGAAGATCAAAAATCAATTTTATGTTGTTTCATGAAGTTGAATTGATGCCATTTTAGTTTTGGTTGTTTGTTTCCTAGTTTACAAATAGGTCATTAGTTTGTTTAATGTAAAATACCACTTGCTGATTAGGAGTTAAAACTCTTTTTCCTCGACAATCATCCAATTGATAGCATCCTCCAGAATATGTCTTTTCAACTACATACGGGCCCTTTCATTTTTTTTTCAAGTTTGTTCAAATTGTCTTTCAAAAATTCATTTTGAGTTCATGAATTAAGATTAGAATTGGATCCCCTAGATATTGAAAGATATGACTCCAGAGTAAAGTTTCAATTAATCTACTAATAACTCGGTCATTTAACTTAGTTCCCTCTTTCTGGATCTAAGTAGATTTCAAAAATTTTATTATATTATCAAAATATTTTTAATTTCTAAAGATATGTCTGAGCCAAATAATAGCCAACCAAAAGGCAAGATCACTTGATTTTTCTCCTGAATATAATATCGGAAGAATTTTATTAAGACAAATTTTCCAGTTTTATCAATTTGGGGAGAGTTTAGACACCAATTTTTTATTTCATGTTGACCTCATGCTTTTTCTCAGAGAATTACTATATTTGCTGAAACATATTTTAATAATTTTGAATGTCTGAAGTCAAACACCAAATTTTGATTTTATGCTCACCTCAAGTTTTTTTTTCTCAAGGAATTGTTATATCTGGTGGAGCACATTAAAGATTTTGAATGTCTGAAAACCAATTTTTGATTTTATGCTTACCTCAAGGTTTTTCTTTAATATATCTAGTGGTTAAAGATTTTGAATGTCTGAATTCAAAGCTTCTTCTTAAATAATTACTATATTTGGTGAAGCTTATTTAAGGGGTTTGAATGTTCAAACTACCCTAATTGATAATTCTTAAAAACTTCTTAAGAAAAGTTCAGAGATATTATAACTCACTCGAAAGCAAGGACCCAATCATTTGGCATGTGATTAAAAAGCTTGTAATATTCTTAGATAATTACTTTTACATTGATCACACAATTTTATTTTTTGAAATTTATTACGACCCAGTCCAAAGTTTTAGTAAATGACTATGATATTAGGGCATTAATTTTATTTCCCTCTGAAATCATATTTTTGTCAAAATGTCCGAATATTTGTCTTGGACTACTCCTTTATAGATTTTTTGTTGAGGAAAAGATAAATTTCGGGGGAATCCATTACAGAAGTTTTAGTAATCAATGTCAAATGGTTTTAGATTCATTTTGTAAACTGGAGTTTGTTATGTTATGTCATTTTTGTCTTGTCATTATGGAATGTCCATCATGGATTATCTGTCATAGATATGAAAAAATGTTTGTCATAAATATCATGGAATGTCTGCTCATCATAGATATTATAAAGTGTCTGTTTGTCATAGATATTATGGAATGTCTGTCATAGATATCATGGACTATCTATCGTATGTAATGTCTATCACAAAATGAATTGTCTGTCATAAATGTCATCGAATGTTTGTTAGAAAATGGTCTTTCATTGATGTCATTGAATTTCCGTCTGTCATAGATATTATAGAGTGTCTATCATAGACATCATGGAATGTTTGTCTATCATAAGTATCATGGAATGTCTGTCATAGATATCATGGAATATCTATCATATGGAATGTCTGTCATAGAATGGAATATCTATCATAAATGGCATCGAATGTTTGCTACAAAATGGAATATCTGTCATTGATGTCATGGAATGTCTGTCTGTCATAGATATTATAGAATGTCTGTCATAGACATACTAGAATGTTTGTCTGACATAAATATTATGGAATGTCTATCATATAATGGAATATCTATCACATAATGGAATATCTGTCATAAATGTCATTGAATGTTTGTTACAAAATGGAATGTTTATCATTGATGTCATGGAATGTCTGTCTGTCATAGAATGAAATGTCTGTCATAGAATGGAAAGTCTCTTGTAAATGTCATCGAATGTTTGTTACGAAATGGAATGTCTGTTTTTGATGTTATGGAATGTCTGTCTGTCATAGAATGGAATGTCTATCATAGATATTTTGAAATAATGTCTGACATATATATTATGGAATGTCTATTGTGAATTTCACAGAATGTTTGTTGTGAATGTCATGAAGTGTCTGTTGTGAATATCACAGAATGTTTATTGTGAATGTTATGAAATGTCAGTCACAGATGTTATAGAATGTCTGTATGGTATGTCGGTCCCAAATGTCGTGGATAACTCTTATTATCAAAGAGTTGAAATTAAGTAAGATAGACCTATTTGTCAAATGATAGAATACCAAAGAATGTCATATCTAGATAAGATAATTCTACCTGTCAAAAGATATAATATCTTAGAAAGTCATGTTATTTTAACTCTTAAAGTCATAGAGTTAAAATTTGGGTCATTTTAACTCTAAATTTCATAGAGTTAAATTTTCGGTCAAATAATCCTCTATGTCAAAGGATAGAATGTCATAGAATGTCATGTTATTTTAACACTTAGAGTCAAAATTTGGGTAAGAAAATTCTATCTATCAAACGATATAAAATTTTAACTCTTAATGTCGAAGGGTTAAAATTTGGTTAAGATAGTCTTATCTATTAAAAGATAGAATACCTTAGAATATCATGTTATTTTAACTCTTAATGTCAAAGAGTTAAAATTTGGGTAATATAATTCTATCTGTCAAATGATAGAATACTTTAGAATGTCATGTCATAATGTCAAAGAGTTAAAATTTGGGAAAGATAATTCTATCTATCAAAAGATAGAATATCTGAGAATTTCATTTTATTTTAACTTTTAATATCATAGAGTTAAAATTTACGAAAGATAATTTTATTTATCAAAGAATAGAATATCTTGGAATGTCTTGTCATTTTAACTCTTAATGTCGAATAGTTAAAATTTAGGAAAGATAATTCTATCTGTCAAAAGATAGAATATCTGAGGATATCATTTTATTTAACTCTTAATATCATAGAGTTAACATTTAGGAAAGATAATTCTATCTACCAAAAGATAGAATACACTTGTCATTTTAACTCTTAATGTCGAAGAGTTAAAATTTGGGAAAGATAATCTTTTCTGTCAAAAGATAGAAAATCTTGGAATGTCTTTTCTGGGTAAGATAATCCTTTCTGTCAAAAGATAGAATATCTTAGAATGTCATGATATTTTAACTCTTAATGTTGTGGAGTTAAAATTTGGATTAGATAATCATATCTGTCAAAAGATACAATATCTTAGAATGTCATGTTATAATGTTGCAGAGATAAGATAATCCTATCTGTCAAAAGGTAGAAAATCTTAGAATGTCAAGTTATTTTAACTCTTAATGTTACAGATTTAAAATTTGGCTAAGATAATTCTATCTACCAAATGATAGAATACCTTAAAATGTCATGAGCTTTTAACTCTTAATGTTACAGAGTTAAACTTTGGGCAAGATAATTCTATCCATTAAAATATAGAATATCTGAGAATGTCATGTCATTTTAACTTTTAATGTAGAGTTAAAATTTGGGAAAGATAATTCTATTTGTCAAAAAATAGAATATCTGAATATGAAGAATGAATGATTTAACGAGAGATAAGGAGAGAAAACCTCCCCAGCGGAGTCGCCACTCTCTTGATGACACCCGGAACTCATCATTCACGACCACTGCCAATTCTCTCTTTGTCGGATGTGTATCTTTTCGGTTAAAAGGAGTTGCCACTCTGTTTATCTATGTTATTGTCCTATTCTCCAATTTACCTTAATACTTTGGATCAAGTGAAAGATCCTCTAGTATTAGGGAATCAGGAGAAAGGAAAAGGAGTAAATAATGATAGAAAACAAGAGAAATGTTGAGAGGTAAACTTATGAAGAAAACTCTAGAATGTCAGATTCTCATAAAAGGAAAACCACATAAAAGGTCTGATAACCAAAGATTTAGGTTGATCACCTAATCTAAATTCTTTATTTTCCTGTAGGAGCGGGCTCCTATAGTTAATTACATCTTAGGTAATTCTAGATTTACCTAAGAAAACTCTTGATTAATGTTAACACTCATTCTTCTTAAAATGTCAAGGACAAGAAATATCAAATGTTTATTACTAGGGTAATGGATTCTAAGAATTTGATTCTACCCTAAAGGTTTTCTTTTGTTCATATCATGTCATGTCATTTTGTTTTTGTTTATGTCTTTGCCATGTCGTGTCATTTTGTTTATATTATTCCATGTCGTTTAGTTTTGTTTTGTTGTCTTGAAATTCTGTTTTGGATATCGTCCTGAAAAAAAGACTTAGCACACTCTATAACATGCAAAGGAAATTTAAAACAAAATTTTGTTTTCATGTCTCTAGTGCGCAAAATAGAACACGATTAACATAAAATAATGTTTTTAGGTTTATCAGTTTTGGTTGGTCATTAAATTGGTTGAATAATTTTAAACCAACCAGTCAAGATGTCTATGGCTCTGTTGTCCCGGGGCCATAAAATATTCAGATTTACTTAGTTCGAAAGGTGTTTAAACCAAGACCGGAAGATTCTTGTCAGTAACCAAAGATTGTGTTGTCCAAGAAATCATTGTAAATCTGAACGCAGCTATTCTAGTTTGAGTTTTAATGTCTTTGAAGATGAATTTTATGTCGTTTATGTTGGTGAATTTGATTTTGTGAAGTCATTTATTTTAGGTTATATGTCAATTAGATCTAAAAGAGTTTAATTGAAACCTAAGATTTAGATTTAATGTCGATGAAACTGAAGATGATTTAGGTCAATGTAGGTAGAACCTAGAGCTCTAAGTCCAATGTTAATAGAACATAAGATGTTCTAGGTTCAATGTAGGTAGAACCTAAAGATTGGAAATGGTTTAAGTCAAATGTGAGTAGGTAATTTAGGTTCGATGTAGGTAGACCCTAAAGATTGGAAATGGTTTAAGTCCAACATTATTAGGGCTTAAGCTTTTTTCGGTTCAATGTAGGTAGAACTTAAGGGTTTAAAATGATTTAAGTCCAATGTAGGTAGGACTTAAATTTTTTTAGGTTGAATGTAAGTAGAACCTAAGGGTTTAAAATGATTTAAGTCTAATGTAGGAAGGACTTAAAATATTAATTTTATAAAAAGGTTTAAGTTCAATTCGGACTTTTTGGTTCAATGTAGGTAGAACCTAATGGATTAAAAGTGGTTTAAGTCCAATGTGAGTAGGACTTAAGCTAATTTAGGTTCAATGTGGGTTGAACCAAAGGAAAAATGGTTTAAGTCCAATGTAGTTAGGACTTACAATATTATAGGATCAATTTTGGTAGAACCTAAGGTCAATTTAAATTCAATATTGAACCTAAGATTTGAAATAGTCTTAAGTCCAATATGGTTAGAACTTAGAGTTGAGTTGATTTAAGTTCAACGCATATTGAACTTTGAGTTTAAGTTAATTTAGGTTAACTTGAGTTGAACTTAAGAGTTGGAGTTGGATCAGGTTCAAGTTGGGTTGAACCTAAAGTTTTGAATTGAGTTAGGTTCAAGTTGGGTTAAACCTAAGGGATTGAGCTGGGTTAGGTCCAAGTTGGGTTTAACCTAAGTGTTTGTATTGAGTTATGTCCAAGTTGAGTTGAACTTAGGAGTTTGAATTGACTAGAGTTTAATGTCGTTGATGTAGTTAAGACTTAAGGGTTGAGTTAGGTTCAAGTTGGGTTGAACCTAAGTTTTTGTGTTGATTTAAGTCCAAGTTTGGTTGAACTTAAGAGTTTAAGTTGACTTTATACTAATGTAGTTAAGACTTATGCATTGATTTTAGTTCAAGTTGGGTTGAACCTAAGTGTTTATGTTGATTTAAGTCCAAGTTGCGTTGGACTTAAGAGTTTGAATTGACTTAAGTCAATTGTAGTTAACACTTAAGGGTTGAGTTAGCTTCAAGTTGGGTTGAACTTAAGAGTTTGAATTGACTTAAGTCTAATGTAGTTAAGGGTTTATTTAGGTTCAAGTTGGATTGAATGTAAGCATTTGATTTGACTTAAGTCTAATGTAGTTAAGACTTAAGGGCTGGGTTAGGATCAAGTTGGGTTGAAACTAAGAGTTTGAATTGACTTAAGTCTATTGTAGTTAAGACTTAAGGGTTGAGTTAGGTTCAAGTTGGGTTGAACCTAGGAGTTTGTGTTGATTTAAGTCTAATGTAGTTAATACTTAATGGTTGAGTTAGGTTCAAGATAAGTTAAACCCAAGAATTTGAATTGACTTAGGTTCAAGTTGGGCTTAACCTAAAGGTTTGTGTTATTTTAAGTTCAAGTTGGGTTGAACTTAAGGGTTTAGGTTCAATTTGAGTTAAACCTACAGGTTTAATGTTGACTTAGGCTCAATTTAAGTTGAACCTAAGTTAAAGGTTTGATTTAGATTTAGTATTTTTCGAACCTAAGATTTGGTTAACTTGAGTTTAAGTTGGGTTGAACCTTAGTTTGAAGTTGAGTTAGGTTTAATTTCGGTTGAACCAAAAGTTGATGTTAACTTGGGATCAATTTAGGTTGAAACTAAGTTAAAGGTTTGATTTAGGTTCAGTATAAGTCAACCCTATGTTTTGGTTAACTTCAGTTTAATTTGGGTTGAAACTAAGTTCTAGGTTTGATTTAGGTTCAATATGGGTTGAACCTAAGTTCTAGGTTTGATTTTGGTTCAATGTTGGTTGAACCAAAAGTTGGATTAGACCTAATCGGGGTTAGGTCTAATTATGGTTTAGAGGCTACTTAGGCCTAATTTAATTAAGTCTTAAGGATTAATTAAGTTTAACTAGGGTTTGACTTAACTATAGTTTAAAGGTTGTTTAAGCCTAATGTAAATAAGGCTTGAGGATTAATTAAGTCTAATTGAGTTAGACATAATTATGGTTTAAAAGGTTTTTTAAGCCTAATGTAAGTAAGGCTTAAGGATTAATCAAGTCTAATTGGGTTAAACTTAGTTAGAGTTTAAAAAATTGTTTAAGCATAATGTAAGTAAGGCTTAAGGGTTAATTAAGTCTAATTGGGTTATAATTAATTATGGTTTAAGGGTTATTTATGCCTAATGTAACTAAGACTTAAAGGTTAATTAAGTCTAATTTGGTTGGACTTAATTATGGTTTAAAGGTTGTTAAGTCTAATGTAAGTAAAGCTTAAATATTAATTAAGTAGAACCGTGTTAGACTTAATTATGGTTTAAGGGATTTCTTAAACCTAATTTAAATAAAATTTAAGTTGATTAATTAGATCTTATATGGGTTAGACCCAATTATGGTTTAGGGTTAATTAAACCTAATGTAAGTAAGGTTTAATTGATTAATTAGGTCTAATTAGGAGTTAGACCTAATTATGATTTATGGTTAATTAAACCTAATGTAAGTAAGTTTAATTAAGTTAATTAGGCCTAATTAAGGGTTAGACCTAATTATGATTTATGGTTAATTAAACCTAATTTAGGTAAGGTTTAATTGATTAATTAGATCTAAATAAAGGTTAGACCTAGTTATGGTTTATGGTGTTAGACCAAATGTAGTTAAGGCTTAACAGAGTTTAATTAATTCTAAATGTGGTGTAGAACTAAATAGGATTTTTTGAGTTAAATCTAATGTAGTTAAGGTCTTACTATGGTTTAATTAGGTATAAATGTTGTTTAAACCTAATTACAATTTATGGAGTTAAACTTAATGTAGTCAAGGTTTGACTAGGTTTAATTAAGCCTAAATGTAGTTTTAGACTTAATCAAGATTTAAGATGTTTGGGTTCAGCTAAATGGATCCTAAGTGTTTTTATTTGGTTTACCCTGGATTCAGATTAAGTCTAGGATGACTAGACTTGAATGTTTTGTCATTTTTGAGTCTATGTGGTTATACTCAATGGTCTTTGAGAAGATGGGTAGACCCTATGTCATTCAGGTTTAAAGATAAGCGTATGGTCAACGTTATATGTCACAAAATGGCTTGTGTCAAAGCCTAAAGAAATCTAAGGTTAAATATGTAATTTTAGTTTTACAATTTTGACCCTAGAGATGCAATGTCATTTTTAAATTTGTAAATTGTTAAAATTTGTCATTTTAGAGTTCGTCACTCTAAGTTTTCTAACCATTTCTCGTTTTAATTTCCAATTTCCTTAATTTTAATAATTATTTTAAAGATAATTACCAAATATGATAGAAATTAAGAAATTTAGTTATAGGGAGTATTTCTAGCCTTGGAAAACTCAGAGAAAGTTCCTAAGCGCTTAAATATAATTCTCTAAAAGTTTCATAATTTTTTAAGTTATAAATAATTTTTAATAATTAAATTACTCCAGGGAGTAAATAATTAATTAAAAATTAAATATAATTAATTAAATTTTTATTTTATGTCCAAAATATTCTACTCACTGTTCTGAGTTCAGAGGTACTTTTGTTTTATTTTTTTTTATTTTTATGTGAAAAGATATCAATTTTTGAAGTTTTTAAGGTTTTTATGTTTCAATTAAGTCCTCACTTAAACAGAAATTCCTCTTGCTACCGCGTGTCCTTGTATTCCTCAAAATGCGCTTGATCTGCTATGGAGCTTAGAACACGGGATTGGTCTGGATTAAATTGGAGCCGTCCATTTCCAAAACACAAAAAAGGACGGCATCCGTTCATCTCCTTCATTTGGCCGTTTGCAGTGGTCTGTCTACCATCTAGGGACAAATTCTCACTCGTTTCTCCATGAAATTGAGAGAAATTTGTTCCTATAGCTTCATCTTGAGAGGGTGAACCTATCCATACGGTGATGTACGGGTAGTGAAATATTTCATTTCATAATTGACCAAAGCCGAATGAGATTTAGGTCAAATGAACCATACCTTGGCCTAAATTGTTGAATGCTTGATTGAAATGGTTCTAAAGCTTTGCCTTGAGCTCAGTAAGCCTTGCCCAAACTCAAATGGAGATGAAATTGAGTCTAGGTATGAATTCGATCGAAGTGGGTCACTGCTTGGTCATGAGGTAGGATAGAGCCTATGGGGTTGGCCAATTTCGATCGGGCTTGTCTTCATAAAGATCGGGGATGGATTTAAGATGGTTAATTTGAGGTTTTGAAAGGTTCCATTCCAAATCCAAAAACAGTCTTATTTTTTGGGCGAAGAAATTCGAGAGGGTTGATGGCTTTTAGGGGTTGAATCCAGAGGGAATCAACTGCCTAGCTAATCGGGAAGAAATTTGTAGTTGATGGTTTTTTGAATTGAGCATTGTATATCAGTCCCTCTCCATGGAAGCTTACGGCTTAGCCTATATATAGGCCTTAAAAGAGCCATGGCTAGCTTTAAGTTCATTTGTGGAAGTTGCTACCTAATGCCATAATGGTTGAGGATAGAATTTCAGCTCATGGATAAGCTTAATTTATCCTCCCACAGTTAACCCATGTTGGGTTCACTTATGGTGAAGGTTTGATCTAATATTTGACTTCACCTCATTGGATGGTCTATGAGGTGGATAGGATTTGTTACGGCTTGCTGAATTATCCTTCCCCATATAAATTTTACAAGTCATGTAATGGATTTGTAATGGAGTGCCACATATGCTCTTCTTCTCCTCTCTTCCATGAAGATGCATTTTTGAGACTAATCATGAGGAGAGGATAATGTCGATAAGAGTTATTTCTCTTTCGATGATGCGGGAAGGTGTATGATGACACAACCATATCATCCTTAAGCTTTTTATGAAAGAATGACACCTCCTTTATCCTTTCTTGATGGTGTTTAACCTTGGTCAAAGTCATGGTTTTTGGATTAGTCAAAGTATTAATTATTTCATGATGAGTCTAATGGGTCATGGGTGACCCATTGGTGACACCCATAAATTATATTTTATTTTTTAAAAAAAATCAATTATGTGTTTTTAATGTCATATGTGATGTCATTTAATATAGGGTTAAATGGTCATAAATCCATTTTTAATTAATTATGTAATTAATTAAAAAGTAGGAAATTATAACATTAACCCATAAATCGGTTAGAATGATCTTGAGTGTTGATCATTTGACCTATTTCATCAATTTAGTCCAAAATTGAATATTTTGACCAAAGTTAACCAATGTTGACCATAGTTGACCAAGGTTGACCAATTCTGGTCTAGGGTTGACCAATGTGACCTACCTAACTTTGCCATGATTGGGTTAGTCATGGGGTCCACGGGTTTGTGATATGACCTGAGTTTGACCAAGGTTGACCCAAGTTGACTAAGGTTGACCAAAATGGTTAAATTCACCATATGGTGGTCATTTGGGTTTGATTAAATGGTCAATGTGGTGAAGATTGGTTTCAATTTAGTCATTTTGACCAATAATTGCTCAATGGGGTCTATAGTTGACAAAATGGTTAAATTTGACCATTTTAGTGTTTTGAAATGATCAAATGATCCAATTGACCAATTTAGGTTTAGATTGATCTAGTGGGTCAAATTGTCCAAAGCTGACCATTTTAACCAAAATTGATCATCTGGCTCAAAGTTGACCAGTTGGATCAATTGGGTGTCAATGTTGACTTTATGGTCAATGTAATGACCATTAGGCCAAGATTTGACTAGATTTGGGTTTATCATCACTTGTTTGATCATTTTAAAATGTTGTCATTGCTGACATCCAAAAATGATAAATTAAGAGTTAATTCAATTTTTAGGGTTTTAGTCCCCCTAGATATGTCCAAAGAGGTCAATGTTGACACGCCCTTTGCCTTAATGATCATAATGATAGTTTTGAAGTCTTTTGAAGATGTCTTAGGATCTTGAGTCATAGGATTACTCAGGTTATGTGTGGTATGTAAATATCATTTTAAGACCGTCACAAAAAGTGAGGTCAACACTGTCCTCTGTGAAACGAGCTCCTGATCAAGCTGATCTACTAAGCCACGCTCCAGGACAAGAATTTCCTTTACGTGCACTTAAAGGTGCAACCCTCTCATAGCTCGTACAGGAATAGCTCCTCCAGCACCTCTGAACTGAATTTGTATCTTATTGCTGTCCATCCTTCCTAAAGTCATAGACACTCTACGGAGTCGTACCCCCGGGATGCAGTGTTTGGTGAGGTCTGCTCCATTTCCTTTGAGAATCAGTACCGAACGTATCGGTAGTGGAACCTCAACGGATCCCCTGAACTCCTCAGGGCCAATAACATCGATTTCTTTTCCAAATAGTATATTGCTCTTACTCATGAAGGACACCGTGCATAAAGTTCTCTCGAAATCATGATGGTCTATGTGCGGGGGAATGCAACGTCCTTCATCATAGATATTGAAGATACAACTATTTGGAATGCAATCAGCTGGCAATATACTCCATCTAACCATCTTCTTGATCATCCTCTTTATCTCGGAGGGCATGGGGTCCACCTCATCATTTTTTAAGATGCCTGGCGGATTCCCTTGTCTATCCTTAGTGAAATTATAGCAGCAACCGCATTGGATGGTTATCCTGCTTATTCCTCTCATCTACTGTCGTGGCTCAGATTAAGTTCTTTCCATCAGCAGGCTACCCCGACCATTGTCTCTTAGATCAAATATGCAATCTAGAATTCTCTTTTCTTCACTTTTAGAAAAGACTCCTATGTACAACTTCAGGCCTTCTAAAATATTGACTGTAATTCCTCAGATTTCTACGTATAATTCGAATTCTCTCCTCTTAACTTTGTTTATTCTTTCCAATTTTGTTGTGAGGATCCTTTGAGATCGTTCAAGCGGCTCCCTCATCTCCTCATCTGTAGGATACCACGTCTGACTTGGCTCTACAGGTAATCAAATGTAAGACTCAGTATCCGGTTAAATTGTCTCTTGGCGTCTCGTGTCGGCAGCTACGAATTGTTCAAATAAGCTTTAGTTGTCTAAGTGTAGAATGTTGTATGTCGAACACTCCACGAATGCCCCTCCTGTTGATGACTGAATAGGAACTTCGACGTTGCACATTGGGCAATTCTTGTAAAATTCATCGAGTACTTCAGATTGTACTTGCTCGTAGGAAATTCAGGCTCATCATTCATAGCAGACGGACTGGTGGAAGTTTCCCTCATGCAAAAGTCATAAATGTTTTCCTCAGGAATCGGGGTAAGTAAATTTTCCCCCTATTTCAGACGTCTTCTTTCTTCATGTAGAAAAGCTCTGTGTCTACGATGATTGGCATTTCAGCGCTGAGCTCTTCTGAACGATGCATCTGGCAGTCTCCCATCGTCATTGCTGACTATGTTTCCAGTTGGTGTGGTTATTATGGATGGCAAACGACTAGTTCCCTCCATTGGATTTTGTTGTGTTACTATTTTCTTCCTCTTCAGAGAGGAGTCTTCTTTTGTACCAATCTTCAGAAGCAACGGTAACCCTTCCTTTTCTTGACGACTAACTATGTCCATCAAGGGACCCACATAGTTAACATTGACCTTACCAAAGTCCAGTTCAAACTCTATGATGCCGCCACGATGTGCCCTTTCATCGTTGAGTGATACGCATAAAAAATGACTACTTTTTCATATATATTTTATGCTTAATTTTAATGATTTTTAATAATATTACACTTTAAAGGAAGTTATTTTATAAATTTTTTTGTTTCAGGGACAAGAAATGGAGTTTTGGAGAAAAGGAAGTAAAAATGGTGCAATTTGGAGCAAAACAAGCAAGAAATAAAATAATGTCCTGGCACATTTTGATATGTCTTTTTATGCTTAATCTCATTGACACTTCTCACACATTTTTTAATGAAATTACACTTTAGAGAAAGGTTATTTTCATGCTTATTTTGTAGGTTTATCTATTAGGAATGAAACGTAATTGAAATGGGGCGAAACGAAGCTAAAATGGAGCCAAATGGAGTGAAACAGTGGAGCAGTTGTAGACCAGTGCCAAAGGTGCCAAGACCGGCATCGACGGCACCCAAGTCCAGAGAAGTGACGAAAAGTGGCGCAGATGGCCCCCGGGATGGTTATGGACCGATTTTTGGCAAATTTTGATGTTCTAGAAGGCTCCCTAGTGATTCAAACACTTCATGAAGTGATTCAATGCATCTAGATTGTTGGAGAAGGCTCTTGAATGAAGAGATATATCTTTTGGATGAATAGATTTGTCTCTTGAGAAAAAAAGGAGGGAATTTGTGTCTCTTTAAAAAAGAGGGCTTGGCGCCTCTCAAGCGTGTCGGTGTGTGGGGGTTTGTGTGTGTGTGTGTGTTTGTGTGCATGAGTGTGTGTGAGTGTGTTTTAGAGTAAATTCTTGTGTGTGGAGAGAATTTTCTAGAAGAATTGTAAGAGGAGAAGGAAGGTGAGATGTTTCTTCTTCATTACACTTCTAAGAGAGAATTTTGGGTTGCATATAAAGAGAGAAAGTGCTACAAGGGAACTTCGGGGGATTTGCTTGAGGAGGAGTCTAAGAAAGTTGTGTTCTTTCATTTCTTTATTTTGTAAACTTGTTTATATATATATAATCTATGTTTCGTCGTATCTTACACATGAGTTCTAAGTAGACTTCTTTTTCTCTCCCTACTCTAAGATATAATGAAATGAAGAGATAATTTGGATGTGTCATTTTAAGATATAAACTAAATTATGATGATTTTTCCATTCCATTATTAATTTACTTTTTGATCTAGCCAATTAAAATGTTAAAATCTGTTGTGCAACATATGATCCAGAAAATGGAGTATGAGTTCTACGACAGAGTGAGAATCACATTTAATTCCATGGAAGAGTGTTTCATCATAGAATTAGGTGCAAATAAATAGGTAAATATACATTGTTGGGTGTAGAATTTGAGATTTTAGGGTTACAAACTAAAATCCTCGATTCGGTCTTACTATTTAAAAACTAAAGCGAGCGTTAGCCTTCAGGAGAAGGGAGTGGGAGCTCTGGAATGAGAGTCAGTATCCTCCAAGCCTAACCACGGATTTAGGGACTAAACTTGAGATTATTCAATGATTCTCTATAACACTGAATTAGGGTAGAAAATTAAAATTGTTGGCACAATACAAATTCAAACAATTTATCTCTATCATTAACCAAAATTTCATTGTAGTGGGAAGGATACTTTCTTAAATTTGAACTTTTCATTATAAAATTTTGTTTAGTCTTAGTAAATTTAACATTAAAGTTTAGAAATTAATTTAGTGAACTTAGTTTCGTTAGCATACATTAAAACCACTTTAATCAACCTTCCAAACTAATTGCTTATAGTACTAGATTAGAATTAGCCTAAGGGATTCCTGACCTCGCTTCTTCATGGGATTGATACCGGGATTTTTAAAGAAAGCCCTATATTACTGGAAGCGATACATGCACTTGCATAGAATCGCTAGTGTATGAACTATTTTATATATTTTATAAATATTTTGATTTTCTACATTAACTACTTAATATAAATTGGGTCAAGCTTTTTGTCATATTTTTTAAAAGCTAAATTACTTCGTAATTTCGGGATCGTTCAAGTACTTGAAACTATTATCATGGATTCAAATTTACATAGAAAAATGCAGAAAAACAACACACACTAGGGGAACACCAAGTTTTTTGCGCCGTTATCGGGGAAGCTTGGGTAAGAACATTAGGAGATTTTTAGTTAAACTTGTAAGACTTACATTTAAAATTTATAGTATTCATATATTGCTTAATTAATGTGTGTTTATTTTAAAGAAAATCCAAAATACCAAAAATATTTTTGATATCTATCCTATTAGTTTAGTCTTTAGATTTGTACGTGTAGTTCAGGAGCTGCAGACCTTGAATTTTACAAGTCAAATTTAGAGATAACTTTTGGGAGAGATTTGAAAAAACTCCATAAGCATAATGTTAAAACGGCGGATCGACGATTTAATGAATATCAAGATTTATATTATAATTCTTGTAGCTTTGAAAGAGTAAACCCCAATAGAGTAGCAAATTTTCAAAAAGATACGCTTACAATTTTTATTTCTAAGAATGTAGATATTGAGAAAAAGTTGGATCAATTCATAGAAAGATATGGCCATGAGATATATAATTCTTATTCCAATTATTACAATCCAGGTTGGGAAAGTCATTTGAAATTTAACAGGAATAATAATTTTGGAGGAGAAAACCAATTTTAGGAAGAGAATCAATTTAATCAGACATATAATTGGAATAATCATGGCAATAATAATAATGAACTTTCTTTTTCTCATAATTTTAATTTCAACCCAGAGAATGAAGAGAAGGATTTATTAGAAGAGGTAGCTATTCAAATGGAGAGTGAGCTGGAGTGTCAAGGGACCACAACAAGGAATATGGAAAACAAATTGGGGAAGATTATTAACTCAATTAATAATCTTCCTCAATTTAACTCCAACCCATAGGGTGAGACGAAGTAATTAATGTTAGAAGAGGTTGTGAATCAAATAAAGAGTGAGCTAGAAAATTAAGAGGTCGCAATAAGGAATATATAAAACAAACTAGGGCACATTATTAATGCAATTAACAGTTACCCCCCAAAGATTTTACCTAGTGACCCTGAGATAAACCTTAAAGAGATGAATGATGAGCAATATAAAGTTATCAAACTAATATTTAGAAGAGAATTCAAGGATAAGTTTCAAAAGAACTTTAAGTTAAGAAATGAGGATAAGGAGATTGAAAGAAAAATGGAAAAATGCCCTATGGAATTAGAAAAACTTATTTCCTCAACTAAGATATATATAGAAACACCACCTCTACCATTTACTCGGTACCAAGGGGAAGAATTGAAAGACAACACTGAACAAAAGAGTAACCATGAATAATTTGATCTAGAATTTGAATTATCTAGAGGTAATTCGATAAAAAATTTGGGAGATCATGAAGTATCTTATAAAAATCCATTTTTTATAAAATTTAAGGATGATATTAATATGAAAATTGAGAAATCACTAGAAGAATATTGGATCTAGAAAGAAATATGAGAAACAAGGATATGAATCAATTTAAAATGGAAGAGCTGAAAGAAAATTTTAAATTCAAGGACTTTTTAGGAATCCTTCGATCTGAAAAAGATTGGGTGATTAATCACGGATTACTTAAATGGAATTTTGATCTAGGTGGAATCATTTGTCAGTTTAACGACATTAAACAAAGTGCTTTATGGGAGGCAACCCATATTTATTACTGTGGTTTGATTTAGTGTGCTTGAGCTTTATGATTGTTAGTATTGTAATGTGTTTGTTTTAATGTGGATTGATTAGCTTGATTGATGATTGGCAGATGTTTGAATTGTTAGTGGTTTGACTTGTTTTTTGTGTGTCGTGAGGGAAGTGCTTTCTTAACTTCTTATTATTGTTAGACTTGTATGTTCTCTTGTAGTAGTTGGATTGGCGAGTCCACTACAACTCGTGTCTAACATGGACTTGAGTTTTAAAAGAGACATCATGAATTTTAACAGTGACAGTTACATCTCAACTTTATTACTTCCTTCCTTTGACCTTATTTTCAATTGATAGGAGCAGCTAGCTTATTTGATGAGTAACATGTGGATGATATTACACTATCCTTATAACTACTAGAGGTGCTTAATTATGGGATATAGTGATGTGTTGAGTTGGTGCTCAAGTACCAATATATCAGTGATAATCTTATCTTTGGGATTAGAATCTATAAAATCATTTATAAGTACCCAATATATATGTGTAGTGATTCCATTAAAAAATAAAAATAAGTTAGTGAGATGCGAAGAGTTAAAGGAAAAATTGACCTCATTTATCATGTGTGTTTGTGTTTGTGTTACAATAATATAAAGATTTGGAGAACACATAAATATATATATTCCTATGATGATACCTATTTTGCTTGTTAGACCTTTCTTACTATTTTATCAAGCATGTTTAGTTTAGATTTACTTTCTATTACATGTTTTCTATCCTGATAAATAATTATAGATGTTTTTGATAGACATTTTTGGTGGATAGAATTTCTAAACTGTTTTTCTTCCTATTTATATCTTTTGTATTAAATGTTATACATGTTAAAAATCATGTTTAGCGGTAGGAAGTAAAATTAAATTTTAAAGTGAGTATACTTTCTTTTAGTTTAGTATTATTGCATGCATGTTTTAGGCTAGATTTACATTCTCCTGCAGTCATTCTATCGTGATTATGAAAGTATATGAATTTGGTAGGAAGTTGTAGTAGTTAGTAGAATCAACTGTTACTTTTTCTTCTGGCTACATTTTACGGAATTGATTGTGAAATATTTAAACATTTAAGTTTAGGAGGAAGAAAAATTTCTTTAAAAGAATGAAACTAAATATTATTTGTCCTCAATTAGCTATATTTTAAAAATTTAATTTAACATGACCTTTGGTATTAGGGGTTAACTTTTGATAACTATATTTGTGTTTCTAAATATGTAGTAGACTTACATAAAAGTTTTCAATAATGAAAGTTGATTCTAGAGTTGAGATATTTGGTACGAAAGAATAAGACTATGCTTTTATATTTAAAGTAAACGAAATTGTATATTTGAAGTATTAAGAATCTTAGAGTTTCACGTAAGAAGAAAAGAATGAGGCTTTATGAAAAAATCTTTAAAGCAAATATGAATTTATAAAGTGAAAGAATGTGAAAAGTTTTTAACTTTAAGAAGAGGATAGTGAAGTTCAAAATTATTAAAGGATATCCAGATATAGTAATCCTCACATAAAAAAAAAGAAAGAAAGGATTAAAAATGATCCTAAAATAAAAAAAAAATAAAAAAAAAGAAAAATAAAAGAAAAGCATGTGAGGAGAAGCTTGACGAGAAGCATAATAAAAAATTGGCTTCACTTGAATCAACTTGAGGAAGAAGGATTTATTGCATTTTTTAAACTTGTATTTGAGTATTAGTATCCTTACTAATAAAGTTATTATGAAGTTCTTTTTCATATAGATATTCTAAGTGACTTTAATATGAAAAATTGCAATTCCTCTTGAAACGAATCGAGAATCAGAAATCTTAGACTTCACTACTAGATGTTCTTATTCTTTTAGTTTTGACTTAAGTTAAAAATTTTTCTTAAGTTGTGCTATTATATTTAGTAGAAAAAATTATAGAAATTTAGAAGTTAAACTCTCTACCATTAGTCATAACTTTTATGTAGTAAATGTGCTAATTGAGGACAAGTGATAGTTAGGTTTGGGGGATTTGATACACCTAAAAAATGACAACTTTTCATATATATTTTAAACTCAATTGTAATGATTTTTAATGATATTACACTTTGAAGGAAGGTATTTTACATAATTTTGGTTTTATGGACAAGAAATAGAGTTTTGGAGAAAAAGAAGAAAACACGATACAATTTGGGGTAAAAATGAGCAAGAAAGAAAATTTTGTCCTGACACAATTCGATATGTATTTCTATGCTTAATCTCATTTACACTTCTCACACATTTTTGAATGAAATTACACTTTATAGAAAGGTTATTTTCATGCTTACTTTGTAGGTCTATCTGTTATAAAAGAAACACAACTTAAATTTAGTGAAACAGATCTAAAACGGTGCCAAACGGAGTGAAACAGTTGAGCTACTGCAGACCAGCGCTGAAGGCTCCCAGACCGGTGTCGACGATGTCTGAGTCTAGAGAAGCCATAAAAGGTGGCGCTGATGGTGCCCAAACCGACGCCAATAGTGCCCAAGACGGTTACAAACCAATTTTTGGCAAAATTTGATGTTCTAGAAGGATCTCAAATGATTTAAGCACCCCATGAAGTGATGCAATGCTTCTAGACAATTAGGAAAGGATCTCAAATGAAAATACATGTCTTTTGGATGAATAGAATTGTTTTTTGAGAAAAAGGAGGGAATTTGTGTCTCTTTAAAAAAGAGGGCTTGGCGCCTCTCATGCATGTGCGTGTGTGGGAGTTTGTGTGTGTGTGTGTGTGTGTGTGTGTGTGCGTGCGTGCGTGAGTGTATGTGAGTGTGTTGTACAGTAAATTCTTGTGTGTAGAGAGGATTTTCTGGAAGAATTGTAAGAGTAGAAGGATAGTGAGAGGTTTCTTCTTCATTACACTTCTAAGAGAGAATTTAGTGTTGATTGTAAATAGAGAAAGTGCTACAAGGGAACTTTGAGGGATTTGCTTTAGGAGGAGTCTAAGATAAGTTGTGTTCTTTTATTTCTTTATTTTGTAAACTTATTTTTATATATAAGTAGGAGTCTGTGTTTTGTCGTATCTTCCTCATGAGTTCTGAGTAGACTTCTTTATCTTTCTCTCTACTCTGAGATATGATGAAATGAAGAGATAATATGGATGTGTCATTTTAAAATATAAAATAAATTGTGATGATTTTTCCACTTCGTTCTTAATTTACTTTTCAATTTGGCCAATTGAAATGTTAAAAGCTGTTGTAAAACATATGATCCGAGAAATGGAGTATGAGTTCTACAGTATAGTGAGAATAACATTTAATTCCATTGAGGAGTGTTTCGTTCATGAAATTTGGTGTAAATAAATAGGAAAATATACATTGTTGGGCGTAGAATTGGGGATTTTAGGGTGAGACTAAAATCCCCAATTTAGTCTTAGTGTTTAAGAACTAAAGCTAGTGTTAGCCTTCAAGTGAAAGGGAAGCGGGAGCTCTGGAGTGAGAGTCAGTATCCTCCCAGCCTAACCATAAATTTAGGGACTAAACTTAAGATTAGCCAATGATTATCTATAATACTGAATTAGGGTAGAGAATTAAAATTTTTCCTATTTTGCACAATACAAATTCAAACCATTTATGTCTATCATTAACAAAAAATTCATTGTAGTAGGAAGGATACTTTCTTAAATTTGAATTCAT
This sequence comes from Phalaenopsis hybrid cultivar, assembly GCA_002079205.1. Classification (NCBI taxonomy): domain Eukaryota; kingdom Viridiplantae; phylum Streptophyta; class Magnoliopsida; order Asparagales; family Orchidaceae; genus Phalaenopsis; species Phalaenopsis hybrid cultivar. The sequence goes on from JXCR01139382.1 coordinate 110,978, forward strand.
CGTCACAAAACTTTGTTTAATTTTAATAATTTTAACTTTAAATTTTAGAAATTAATTTAGTAAACTTAGTTATTTAGCATACATTAAAATCACTTTAATCAACCTTCCAAACTAATTGCTTATAGTAGTATAATAGAATTAGCCTCACGAATTTCTTACCTCACTTCTTCGTGGGATTGATACTGGGGTTTTTAAAGAAAGCCCTATATTGCTTGAAGCGATACGTACACTTGCTTAGAACCACTAGTGTGTGAACTATTTTATATATTTTATAAATATTTTGATTTTCCACATTAACTACTTTATATAAATTAGGTAAAGTTTTTTGCCATATTTTTGAAAAGCCAAATTACTGCGTAATTTCATGATGGGTCAAGTTCTTGACACTGTTACGTTGAATTTAAATTTACATAAAACAAGCAAAAAAAAACACACTAGGGGTACATCATTGAGCGCGAGATTCAAGCCATCCTTGAATGAACGAATCAGCTTTTGTCCTGACATTTTTTCTACAGATGATAGGAAAACGTTAGTGTGTTGAAATTTAGCGGGAACAAGAATAGAACAAAACATTTATTAAACACAATTTTAATTGGTAAAGGCACAAAAAAATTTTATTATTATCTTATTTAATTTTAATGAAATGTTAGAATTAAGAAAAATAGAAAAGAAGAAGAATAAGTGAGCACTTTCAAAAGTTTCATTTCATTAAGATTAATCTTATTACAAAATTTTCGACCCAGTAATAGATGCTTAGCCAAATAAGTAAACCCAGAGCAAACAAAATCTCAAAGACTTATTTCTAGCAAAGTCAAGTTGTATAGTATGTCTTCAAATATAGTCCATTGATTGTCAGCATAGGTCTTCCACCTCAAAAATCCACCGGCTGGTAGGATACTCTTGAATAGACCTTTTCTTTGGTCCTAACTGATGAGCACCACACAATTTGCATGTACTTCCTTGACAATATTATGCGCCTCTACTCTATTTAGACATCGCAGCCACATCTGATCAAATGATCTTTTATAGAGGAAATTACCTACTAGATTTTATGACATAGCTCTTCTTGTCAAGTGATATGCCTCAGACTTGTCCTCTGACAGCTTTCCAATCTACAAATATTCTATTAATGGCTTACGCCAATCTTCATTGATATCGACAACTGCAACCCTCACTCCTTCCTCTTTTTGGAGCTTGTGTAGATTGTTGAGGTCAATTTGAGACAAAACATGTCTTCCTTGTAGTATAATATTAATGGAATCCTCAAGTGGACATGTCAGCTCCTTAGCAAGTTTTGCTAGAGCGTCGGCAAGGGCATTATCTCCCCGAGGATTTTGGTAGAGAGTCATACTAGAAATCTATTCAAGTAGATTCATTATATATAGGTGGCATTCTGTTAATCTCGGCTTCAAAATCTTGTATTTCCTGACAACTTGTTGGATGATAAGTTATGAGTCGCCATAGATGGCAATATTTGTTATATGCATTAAAATTTCCAACTTTAACCCAGTGATTAGTGCTTCATGTTCTACTTCATTGTTGGTGCATGACTTTGTCAGGTGGTAGGAGAATCTCAGCATACCCCTATCTAGCGTATTGAAAATCAGACCAATTCCTGCATTGCTTGGTATAAGTGTTCCTGATCCTTTGTCTTTTGTGGCTGACAAAGCTCCACCAAAGTACATCTCCTAATGTTTGACACTGGATGGTTCTACTTACAAGATCTATTTGTCTGGCAATTCATCATTGAGTGGGGACCCAGTTGGAAGTGGGTGTACTACGAGAAATTATGCAAGAATTTGTCTCTTGATAGTGTGAAGGGGAACAAAAGTTATATCAAATTGCAATAAAATCATTGACCATCTTGCTAAATGTTCGGAGACTGTTGGTCGGGTCATCAAATATTGTAACGAATTAACTTTTGAAATAGGGATAACCTTATGATAAAGCATGTAATTTCTAAGCTTTTGAGCGACGAAAATTAAAGCTAGACAATGCTTCTCAATGGGTAGATACTTTACTTCCATCGGTATTAGACATTGACTCAAGTAGTAGAGTGCATTTTCCTTACCCTCATCATTGACCTGAGCTAGTAGGGCTCCGAGAGAGTCATGTAAGGCCATAGTATAAAGTATCAATGGTTTTTCTGGGATAGGGGCTGCCAAAATAAGAGGTGTCATTAAGTATTGCTTAACATTCTTAAAGGCCCTTTGACATTTCTCTTCCCAAATGATATTGGCGTCCTTTTTAAATAATGTCAAGAAGAGTTGACACATACTTAAGTGATTAAAAATAAAGCATCTCAGATATGCCAATTTTCCTTGGAAGGAACGTAGTTCTTTCAAAGTTTTGGGAGGAAGCATTTCCAAGATAGCTTTAATCTTATCCGGGTTGATCTCGATTCCTCGATGATGAACATTGAATCCTAGAAATTTCTCTGAGGTGACGTCGAAGGCGCAGATTAAGGGATTCATCTTAAGATTATATTTTCATAATCATTCAAACACAATCTTCAAATCATATAAATGGTCTATTTTCAATTTTCTCTTGATGATCAAATCATCCACGTAGCATTCCACTTGGTTGTGAATGAAGTCGTCAGAAATCTTCGTCATAGCTGGTTGCTACATTGTATGGCATTCTTTAACCCAAACGACACTACTGTGTAGCAAAAGATCTCAATCAATGTAATGAATGTTGGAAGTGCTGCATCTTCTGGAGCCATCTTGACTTGATTGCATCCCAACGATCCATCCATGAAAGAGAAAATTTCATGTGTCGAAGTGATGTCCACCATTATTTCTGGTATCGACAACATAAATTCATCTTTTGAACATACTTTGTTTAAATCCCTGAAGTCGGCACATACATGGATTTGTCCTTTTTCTTCTTAAGTGGCACAATATTGGCTAGCCATGTGGGGTATTGCTCTTCTCTTACAAATTTAGCATCTATTAACTTCTTCACCTCAGCAATGACTTGCTGCTCTATTTAGAGGATCATTCTTCTAAGAGCTTGTTTCACTGGGGTTATATCTTTGTCCACCCCGAGATTATGGACTGCAATTTTTGTTGATATTCCTGGCATTTCATCATAGCTCCAGGCGAAGCAATCTTTAAATTATGACAGTAACTTGATGAATTCAAAAGATTCTTGGTTACTGAGTATAGAACTTATAAATGTTGGTCTGGGCTGTTCTTCCAATTCATCAAAAGTTGATTTAATTTCTTCTTCAAACTCTAGCAAGGCATCTTCTATCAGCTAATCGGTTGAATCATCCTCCACATTGAGGCAACCCTCTTCCGACTCACTAGTAACAACCATGTAAGATTCTGAATTGTCGATTGGTCCCACTATACTAAATACTAGACCTTCTTTCAAATTAGGAGTTTCACTTTTAACATTCCATAATTTTTCAAATTAGGAGTCATCTTTTGATACTTATTTTAACAAATATTCCTGTTTAATCAACTTTTGTACATAAGGAGAAAAGTCACCAATAGGTAATTCTATTAGGATTCTCATCCAAATTTACATGATTTTCAAGATTAGCAGAAGTAGAAGCATGATAAAACTTGATCAGCTTTAAACCAGCTCTACAAACTTCATTGACCCCTAAACTCTTGAACTTTTGAGGGAGAATCAGAGTCAGGGTCATGGCGTTCACATAGTGCTTGATCCAATCATACATTGTCTCGTATTCGCTTTTCTCTACGTCTTCAAAGGATATCTTGTATTGTGGTATCTTCTGTTTTATCATCATCATTTCTTCCTAGGAGTTTTCTTCGTCAAGCTTTCTTCCTAGTTGATGTTGATGGTCGGTCTAGTCTGTTCGACAATCGTGTTGGTTCTTCCTCGTCCACGTCCCCGACCTCAATCTCAGGTGTATGGGCTAAGAGAACCCCCACTACCTGTTATAAAAGAGTGGTGAAAGATTGCTAAAGTGGAGCTGAATGGCTTTACCCTCGTGATCCTTCTGAATCTTCACTTTTATTTGTCACCACCATACGAGAGAAGACAGTTTTCTTCGGGGGCGCGTAGTAAGTGGCATCTTCGTGAATGTCAACTTCATAAACTGAAAATGGCTGTAAATCTCCTTTGATGCAATTTTTTTATCCTTCTTTGTAATACTTAATGCATTAGAGTAGAGATGACAAAAACATGTGTTCGTGAATCCATGGTCGACCCAATAGAGCATTAAAAAAGGTCTCAGCGTCGATGATATGGAACTTAGCAGTTGTTACTAATTCTCCAACTTTTATAAGTAATGTAATGGATCGAAGGGCTCTCTTTCCCTTTTGATTGAATTCCCTCAGCATCATTTTATTGGCCATAAGCTCCTGAACCTCGATGTCCAAATAGGTTAATGTCCGTAGGCTCATCAAGTTGAGTGATGCTCCAAGATCTACTAAAACTCTAGATAATATGAATCTATCGATGTTAACAGAGATATAGAGCGACCGATTGTGGTCAGCGGTACCAAGCAGCAAGTCTTCATCTGTAAAGGTTACCCCAAGCTGTTCTTTTAACGAGCAAACTTCATCTGAGAATGTGTTGGCCAACTGAGCTTAGCAAATATCCAGATTAAGCAATGATGTAATTAGATATTCTCTCATCTTCTTTGATAGGATTAGAGCATCATAAATGCTTAGTTTGGCTAGCAACCTCCTAAGATCAGATAGCACACTATAATCCACTTTATATAACCCTCTAACCTTTACTTGTTTCTGTGTTTCTTCCATTGGCAGAGGTGGAGGCAGCTCTCTTGAGTTACTATTTGCTTTCCTTTATCTATCAAAGCTGTTCTCGGGGGTAATACCTTTCTATTCCATAATTTCACTTCTGTGATTTTCTCTTCTCGAGACATTGTAAGTAAAACTTTTGGTGCTTCTTCTTCATCGGAAATATCTAAGTTAAAAGCAAGTGGTGCACCGTGACACTCAAGGATTGGTTCCTCACTCCTGGCGCTATCGTAATTGGTATTGTCAATGTCTTCTTCAATCTTGCTAACGACTACATCGAACTTAAGTACGATTTGAGGATTTATTTGGGAATTGAGATTGAAGTTAGATTGAGCAAAATCAGTTACGTTATCATTAGAAATAGTTAAAACATAGCCGAAATCATAATCATTATATTCATAAGACCCTCGAGGGGCAAAAAGATAATTATTCATGGTTAGGGGTTCAAGGATTTTCTTCCCAAAATCCGAGATAACCAATCTAACAGAGGCAACCACTATCTGACCCTTATTTTATCATTCTTCACAACGTCGCTATATTCTTTGTCTTAATGTGGCAATTTCTTTGGTGAAATCTCCATCTTGGGCTGAACAGGTTGTCGACTCTAGATGACGGCATGCGCTGAAGCGGTTTGAATCTGATTTTATCTTTTCTTGGATGACTTGTTCCAAACTAAATTCCATCCATCTTTTTCTACATATCGATCTATCAGAATGAATGGCTCGGCTGAAATCATATTCACGAAACCTTTTCAGGTTCTTTTAAATATTCTTTTGGGATTGTTATGTTCCATTCTTTAAGGTTCGTCTCAAGCTAATCCTTAAAGATGAAACAATCGTCTATAGTGTGTTCAAGCATCATGTGACACGGGTAATAATTAGGCTGATACATTTTGTCGACCTCTTCAGGTTTCTTTAGATCTGGTAATTTGAACTCAGACTTCTTCAATAAACTTCTGAACATTATGGGTACCGCTTCAGCTTTGAAGTAATACACCATTTTCTTGCATCGTGACATGGGCAGACGCCTCCTATTCTTTGCTCAGTATGATCCTCTCTGATGCGGTTGCTGGCTAGACTAGCCATATTGTTGTGTCTGTTGTTGAGTAAGCTGTGATGACGACTGAGAATCCTGATGAGAATTTTTTTCTTGTTTCATTCGTTGTTTTCCTTTATCAACTATTGCCATAGTCCCGGACTTCTTCTCAAATATTTAGGCTATTTTGATCTTGCTTCATTTCTCCTGAGAATTCATATGTTTAACTTCCTCTTGTAGATTGTTTGCTTTGCTGAGTAGCTTCTCGAAGGACTTGATGGTGAGTCCCGTAAGCATGAAAGATACTGGCCCATGAATGCTTCTGAGTAGGATCTCAATCGCATGATGTTCTTGTAATTGAGGTTTGCATTTCATGCTAAGGTTTCTCCACCTCCATATACAATCCACTGGGGTCTCGTTAGGCTTTTGCTTCTCCACGATGAGATCTCCAATAGAAACATGATGTTGCGCTCTAGCAAATCTCTTCATGAATAACTATTCTAATTCGACAAATGTCTTAACCGATCTATTAGGTTATTTGACATACCAATCAAATGTGATTCACAACAAACTGCTGACAAACTGGTGGAAAAGCAAAGCTTCGTTACCTCTGGTGTTACCACAACTAGTATGGAAATGTGTTGAATGCTGACTGGATTTCTAGTCCCGTCAAGTATCTTAAAGTTTGGTGACAAAAAATCCTTAGAATAGGGTACGACATTTAAATCCTCCGGATAGGGTCTACCCTTCAAAATCAATGCACCACCCATAGATTGGGCTAAGGCCTCCCAAACTTGTTTGACCATCTGTTTAAATTCTTTTTCTGGCATAGCACTCAATGGAGAATTCTTCTTTTGTTGATCATCTCTATTTGCTAAGGAAACTTCCCTCTTTTCATCAGTGACATGTATAATCTCCATATGATTAACTTCTAGAGAGGCTAGCTGTTGGGGTTGAGACTATCCATGAACTGTAACCATGACAGCTATGGTAATGGCCATCTCTTCCATTCTTTTCTCCATTTAATTGATTTTCTTACCCTCGGGAAGACAGCCTATGCAGATCATCTACGACATTCTCTTAGACGAGAGGTTGAGCGTTGCGCGCAGATGCAGCGACTCTAGTTTCAATGACATGAATGTCCATAAAGTCTTCCTTATGATAATCGTTAAAGTCAAAATATTTGTCATCATCATCAATGGAAACTCCATGTTCTAGGGCTAACTCAAAAATCTCGACCCTGGGCTTCTCAACCTTTTCTTCAATTATTGATTCTTGTATCATCTTGAGATCTTAGGGACTCTGCTAAATATCCTCCATTGGCTTATTCAACATGGTAGCAATAACTGCAATGATGTTAGATACTTTGGACCCTTGATTCATTCCAAGATCCGGCCCAATAGGCTCAATGAACCATATCGGTACGATAACCTTAGGTACCTATACCCTTTTCTTCAATGGTGATGTCTTGAGATGGGGTGTCTTAGTAGAGCCATCAACACATTAGAGAGAGGCATGTTCCCCATGGTGTGAACCAGTTACAGTATCAGGTAACCTCTTCATATTTTCCTACAAAACTTTAAAGACGTCCCTATGACTGGTAATTAGTAGAATTCTTGGAACCAAATGTGACTTAATCGGTTGATGGCCTGCGGGTTTTGGAGAAGCATCGGTAGAATTGGTGACGATGACGGTAGTATCAATTCTGTTTCTTAGTAAGAACCTAACGTGAATGGAAGCAGATAAATTTTCAGTTGATCTTTGAGCTCGCCTGGAAAATTTGACATTTCTTAACATTTATTTCTTCTTGCGAGGGGATACTGCACATCCCAATCGTTTAAGTAATTCACCAATTAAACAACCCTATTCCGTAGCTAGTCTCTGGAACACTGTACTGACTCGGGTGATAAGAGTGGGTTCTCTCTCTCCCCACCATGTCCACGAGGTATCGGTAAAGTAGCAGCAATTTTCTAGATACTTTTGTACCCATCGGTTTCCATTAAAGGATGGAACCTACTTCCTCATGAAAGCGGATAGGTTTTTAACAATTTCAATTCCTCCTAGTGAGGAATTTCAGCAATAGACATTTCTTCATAAATATGGGCTTTAGCAGCCCTCCATACCTTTTGACTATAGTTTCTCCTTTGAGATGGGATTAATGGCGCAGTCTTCAAACTCGATCTAATTTTAAACACTGATGGCGGGATGGTGAATCCATTGGTTGTATCTTCAACAATCATGACCTCTTTTCCCTTAATAGAAGTGGGAATAATAGGCTTAGCAGGTGCTAGGACAGTATTCTTTACCTTCTTGTAATAAGGGAAATCCTTTAGATGGTTCAGGTTAGACTCAGTAGATGGATCCAGAAATTTCAAAGCGGTAAATTTCATTATGACAAAGGGAGCCTTTCCGAGTATGACTTCAAGTTCATCGAATCCGGCTCCAACTTGATGGTGGAGGCGATGTTGCGTACATCGCAACTCATTGGCAGGTTGCACAAGAAAGTGAGCGTAGGGAACAACATTGCAAAAGTTCAAAAGGAAATCTCTGGGTTAGTTATTTTGCCAATACCTCGTAATTCTAGTGCGAGAACTAAAATTAACAGAGGTCGATCTGTAGACTGGGTAAGTCTTTACTTAATTTGTGAAGATTTTAAAATTTAGTAAAAATAGTTTGAAAGTAGAAAGATTTAATTAATAAAAGAAAAGTCAAGGGGGAAGCACAACATGACACAATTTGATTTAATTTGCAAAAAAGCCAATTAAACTCTAATAAGAAAGTGAAGTTTAGGACCCAGTGCAGGACGAACTTCACAACACACAATGCCCAGACGGAACTAGCCCGACAACACACCTATTGAGAACTAACCCCACACAAAGATTAAAAGTTCTAATGAACTCTTGAACCTCTCTGTTCAAATTTGGTTGAACAAACAGTCCTAATGTTTGAAAGAGTTGACCGTACTTCCCCAAGAAAGAAATGGGTGAAGCATGCCAACTGAAGAAGGGTAATCTATTCCATAATGGACATGAAAACATTACCGAAGTATGAAGACAATAATCCTTGATTTAAATGGAGAGAGAAACTATCCCCAACAGAGTCGTCGGAAGCTGGTGGGCACTTAAAAGTTAAGAAGTTGCTCGTTGGAAGCTGTCGGTCTACGCAATTAAAATCTCATCGCTCGATTTAGAAAGTCATTTAATTCACACACACACACACACACAGATATTATATATATATATATATATATATATATATATATATATATATATA
>JXCR01139382.1:127890-163863 GCA_002079205.1 Phalaenopsis hybrid cultivar
CTTCTGAAGCGGGCAACGAGATTTCAATTTCGATGACCGACAGCTTCTTACGGGCAAACTCCACACCAAAAATAGTGCTGACACATGACCTTAGATATTAGAGTTTAACTTTAAATTACTATATTTATGTTTGTTAATATTATGGTAAATTTAGGTAAAAGTATTTAATAATGAAGATCAATTCTAAAGTTAAAGATATTTGGTATGAAAGGATAAGACTATGTTTTTCTATTTAAAGTAAAAAAAAATGTATTTTTAAAGTATTAAGAATTTTAGAGTTTCATGTATGAAGAAAAGGATGAACTTTATGAGAAATTATAAAACTAATATAAATTTATAAAGTGAAGAAAGGTAAAGAGTTTTAACTTTAAGAAGAGGATAGTGAAGTTCAAATATAATAATCTTCACTTAAAAAAGAAAAAGAAAAAAAAGGATTGAAAAGTTTTTGAATAAAAAATGGAAGATAGGAAAAAGAAAAGAAAAAAAAAATAAAAAAGAAAAAGAATGTGAGGAAAAGCTTGAGAACATGCCTAATAAAAAATTGGCTTCACTTGAATCAACTTGAGGAAGAGGCTTTAATACATTTAATAAACTTGTATTGGAGTATCAGTAGCATTACTAGTAAAGTTTCCATGAAGTTTTTTTTCGTATGAATACTCTAAGAATCATTGATATGACAAATTACAATTCTTCTTAAAAGGAATTGAGATTCAAAAATCTTAAATTTGAATACTAAGTCAATTTAGACTTAAAGTTTTAATCTATGTTATTAAAGATTTTTCTTAAATTTTATTATTTAATTTATTAAGCTAAATTATATAAGTTTATAAATTAATCTCTATCCTAAGTCATATTTTTATGTACTAAAAGTGTCACTTAAGGACAAGTAACGTTTAAGTTTGGGGGATTTTGACACGCACAAAAATTACCTACCTTTTCATATATATTTTATGCTCAATTTTAATGATTTTTAATGAAATTACACTTTAAAGGAATGTATTTTACATATTTTTTGTTTCAATTACAAGAAACAGACTTTTGGAGAGAATGAAGCAAAAATTATGCAATTTGGAGTAAAAACTAGCAAGAAAGAAAATTCTGACATGACACATTTTGATATGTCTTTCTTTGCTTAATATACATTACATTTCTCACATGTTTTACATGAAATCACACTTTAAAGAAAATTTTTTTCATGCTTATTTTGTAGGTATATCTGCTAGGAGCAAAACACAACTGAAATAGGGTAAAACAGAGTCAAACAGAGAAAAAGAGTGGAGCTGCTGCAGGGTGGTGCAAGATGCACCAAACCAATGCATGATGCGCCATTTGACAGAAAGCTGGTGCAAGAAGCTCCAGAGATGAATTTTTGTTGATTAAGGTGGGTAGTGATTAATTTTGCAAGAATTTTCAAAGGGACACTTGACAACGACTTTTTTATATCCTTAATTTATTTATTCTATATAGTCACAATGATATAAACGCAAGTATACGTATCGCTTCAAGTAATATAGATCTTTCTTTAAAAACCCCAAAATTGATCCCACAAGGAAGCGAGGTAAGAGGTCCTTAGTCAAATTCTAGTCTACTACAATTAGTCCTTAGTTTAAAATGACGATTAAAATGATGTTTTATCTAGCAACTACTCCTAACGGCAAGTGTTAAATATAAAATTAGTAACTATAACTAAATGCAAATATTAATTCTAAAGAGACACCTTTCTGGAGGAATTGGTTAGGAGAATTTTGAGATAATAAAAATTAGTATTCTTATGCAATGAATCAGATAACGTAAAGGAATGAGATGCATTAAATGTTTTATGTGCCAAATAGGAGCAATCCTATTCTTTACCCTTTGGTCCAGGCATAAAGAACATTGACTAAACCTATGCTTGTTTACTGAATCCATGGCTAGGCTAGGAGGATACTAGATCTCACTTCAAAGCTCCTACATTCCCCTTGTTTGAGGGCTAACATCTCTGCTTCAGTACTCAAACAATAGGACCAAATTGGGGATTTAGTCTGTCACTCTAAAATCTCCAATTCTACGCCCATCAAAGTATATTTCCCTATTTATTTGCATTCAACTCCCATGAACTTAACAATTCATGCAATCTAAATGTGGTTCTACTTTTTTGAGAATTACACAGCCCTCTCGGGTCTTAATACAATTACAAAAAATTTTAACACTACAATAGGCCTTTATTGTAATGTAAATAAAGTGCAAGTAAAACCCATCATATTTATAATTAAATTCACTTCTAACATGCATCACAAAATCCTAAACATGAATTCTACTCATTACAAAAGAAAAATAAATGAAAACAATTGCATAATCTTCTCATACCATTATTTCCAAACAAGAAGAGAGAGTAAGAAAAACACATCACAAGCATGAAGAAAAGACGGAAAACATCATTTCATCAAAGCAAATCCACTAGATAAGTGTTTATAAAACCATAAGATAATGAAAAACATAATACTTAGCTTTTTCTCATGAAAGAAAGAAGAAAATCTCTCCCACAAAGATTCCCGCCGATCCATGCAATGCTAGAACATCTCCTTACAAATTCTCTCCAAATTCTCTCTCCAATATCTCCCAAAGGGTAGAAATCTATATTTCTACTCCTATTCTACAAACCCTAATTATTCTCCAAGTTTTTCCTAACATTTCTTCTAACAAAAACCTCTAAAAACCATCACTTTTCTAACTTAAATTCGGTCTTTTAAAGTGTAGGGACAAAGTTTGAAGAGTTTCCACAAGTAACCTTTCTAAAAGCATCTTAATACGTTGAATTTCAGCCCATAACCATCAAAAGTCAGTCCGTAGTCGTCCCGGGCGCCGTCAGCAAGCAGACTGCGCAGCTCCACCATTCGCTCAGTTTGGCTCCGTTTTATCTCTATTTTGCCCCATTTTAGTTGCGTTGTTTTCCTAACAGATAATGCTAAAAAATAAACATGAAAACAACCTTCCTTTCAAGTGTAATCTCATTTAAAAATATGCAAGAAGTGTAAAAGAGATTAAGCATCGAAATACTTATCAAAAGGTGTCAGGGCAAAATTTCATTTCTTGCTCGTTTTTGCTCCAAATTGCACCGTTTTTCTTTCTTTTTCTCCAAAAGTCTATTTCTTGTACCGAAAACCAAGAACATGCAAAATACCTTCCTTTAAAGAGCAATATCATTAAAATTAAACATAAAATGTATATGAAAAGTCAAGCATTTTTTAGGCGTGTTAAGTCCCCCAAACTTAACTGTTACTTGTCCTCAAGTAACCCTTTTAGTACATAAAAATATGACTTAGGATAGAGATTAACTTATAAACTTCAATACTTTAGTTTAGTAAATAAAATAGTAAAAATTAAGAAAAACCTTTAATAACTTAGATTCAAACTCTAAGTCTAAGAATACTTAGTAATCAAATTTAAGATTTCTTAATCTCTTTTCATTTCATGAAGAATTGTAATTTGTCATTTCAAGGTTACTTAGAACATTTATATGAAAAATAACTTCTTGAAAACTTTATTAGTAATGCTACTAATACTTCAGTAGAAGTTTAGAAAATGTAATAAGCCTTTTCCTTAAGTTGATTCAAGTGAAGCCAATTTTTGATTAAGCATCTCCTCAAGCTTCTCCTCGCTCATTTTTCTTTTTATTCTTCTCTTTTTTTTCTTTTTTTTTTCAAGTGAGGATTACTATATCTGGATAACCTTTAATAATTTTGAACTTCACTATCATCTTCTTAAAGTCAAAACTCCTTTCCTTTCTTCAATTTATAAATTCATATTAGTTTATGATTTTTCATAAAGTTCCATTCTTTTCTTCTTACATGAACCTCTAAAATTGTTAATACTTTAAAAATACAATTTACTTTAATTTAAATAGAAAAACATAATATTATCCTTTCATACCAAATATATTTAACCTTCGAATTAATCTTGATTACTAAAAACTTTAACGTAAATTTACCATAAAATTTACAAACATAAATATAGTCATTTAAAGTTAAACTCCAATTCCAAGGTCATGTTACATTAATTTTTAAAAATATATTTAATTAAAGACAAATAAAATTTAGTTTATTTCTTTTCAAAAGAAAATTTCTTTTCCCCAAAACTTGCATTTTTAAATATTTTACTATTTAATTCCATAAAATGTAGCAGAAAGCAAAAGTAATTGAATCTACTAGCTACTACAACATCCTATCAAATTTATATGGAGACTTAATCAGGATAGAATGACTACATGAGAAAGTAAATATAGCCTAAAACATGCTTGAAATAATATTAAACTAAAAGAAAGATATTCAATTTACAATTTCTATTTTCTTCCTACCCCAAACTTGATTTTTAGCATGTATAACATTTAGTGCAATATATATATATATATAATATCCATGGTGGTGGCTGCTTCCCTAGCTCTGCTAGGGTTTCTGTCTCAATGGTGCTGCCTGGCTTCCAACTAATCTTCCCTGACTGTGAGTGTGTGTCTCGTCACCGTGCTACTTCTTCTTGGAGGTGTTTCACTGGTTTGAAATTCCTTTTTCCGCTGCTATTCTCTTTAAAGTTTTTCTGTTACTGTTCCATTGGTTCTTCTCTCTGTTTGCCCAATCTGAGTTTGCTGTGGCTGCTCTTAATGGCCTCTCCCATTCCCATTAATTTAGAGACTAACATCCAATGGTCTAAAGCCACTTTTGTTGATGTGGTGGGGAAAGGTTTTGAAACTTTGCAAAATGCTGAGAACCTTGTCTTCCCTCAAGCATATCATGATGCTACTCTTGACAAAAGAGATTGCCCCTATGTGAAAGCTTTAGGTAGAAAAGGAGGAAAGGTGGCTGCTGTGTTCTCTGACCAGGAAANTAAAGCCACTTTTGCTGATGTGGTCGGGTAAGGTTTTGAAACTTTACAAAATGCTGAGAATCTTGTCTTCCCCCAAGAATATCATGATGCTACTCTTGGCAAAGGAGATTGCTCCTATGTGAAAGCTTTTGGTAGAAAAGGAGGCAAGGTGGCAGTTGTCTTCTCTGACCAGGAAATCACCTCTTTGGCTGAGGCTAGAAAATTCACCCTGGTGGGCAAATTTCAATGCAGCCATCCTAAAATGGATGATATAAGGAAGTATTTTGATGAGTTAAAGCTGGTTGGTGCTTGGAAAGTTGGACTCATGGATGGTAGGCATATAATGATTCAATTAGCTAAAGAAGAGGATTATGCAAGGCTTTTTGCTAAGCAAGTCCTTTTTTTGGATGGCATCTCTATGAAATTATTGAAATGGACTATAGATTTTGATCCTTCAAAGGGACCTCCTATAGTCCCTATATGGTTTAAGCTGCCTGGTTTAAAGCTCCATTTTTTCAACCACCAAGTGCTTTTTACCATTGGCACTGCCCTTGGAAGACCCATGAAGCTGGATGCTCCCACCTTTAATCTATCAAGACCTTCTGTGGCCAGAATCCTAGTGGAAAGGCACATCACCCAACCTGAAATTTAAGAAATTTGGTTGGGTACAGCTAACAATGGATATTGGCAGAAAATTGTTATGGAGCAAAGACCTTATTATTGCCATAATTGTAAGATGTTTGGACACACTGACAACAGATGCTTCAGATTACATCCCAAGAAAAAATATACAACCTCTGGAATGTCAACCTCCCCTAAACAACCAATTGCCACACCACAGCTAGACCCACCTTCTCCCACCAAAAGCTTGCCCCTAAACCCAGAATCTGAATCTCTACCTACTGCTATTATCCCTACTACTGACTGCCCACCCTTGGTGGAAGCCCTTGTTGAAGAACATGTTAATGGAACTTCTAGTTTACCCTCCCCCTCCTTTCTTGCCCCTTCCCATCCTAAAGACCCACATGATGAAACTTTATCTCCCACTACTGGGACTGTTCTTCCTGTTGAAGGCCCATCTGAACCTCCCACTAACTTGAATCCCTTGCCCCCTCCCCTTACCCCTTTTTTGGCTCCTCTCCTTCTGCTGAAGTATCTGTAATGTGTTCTGATATGGGAAAAGCTGTCTTGCCCCAAGATTTAATTTTGACTCCTTGTTTCAAGGTGCATACTGACTAACCTACAGTACACCATAATGTCATTAATGTTGTGGAAGATAATGTGGTTCAAAATCTGAAATTAGATCTAGAGGAAGAATGGCAGATTCACCAGTCAAAAAAGAAAAAGAAGCTGATGCTAGAGCTGTAGTATAATACAGCTACCTCTGGAGAAATTATGTCCCAAAGTTTGGAATCTCTTCCTAGAACAAAGAGGAGAGGAAAAATGATCAATGATTAATCTACTTTGCTGGAATGTTAGGGGATTGGCACACCCTAGGTCCCTTAGCAGATTATTGCATCTGAATAGGGTGTACAAACTTTGGTGTATTGCCTCCAGGAACCAATGGTGTCTAAATATAAGGATAGAATTATTAAAAAATTTCATGGCTTCCAATGTGCTGCTAATTGTAACAATAAGATATGGTTACTATGCAGGAATGAAATCTCTTGGCGAATTCTCTTAGATCATCCTCAGTTCTTACATGTATCCCTCTTTATGGCTGACCATTTTGCTCATGCTACTTTTGTCTATGCCACTAGCTCCTCTGCTGGGAGAGTGGAGCTTTGGAAGGAGCTCCTTAAACTGAATACTAACACTCCTCTAATTGGCTGATTTGTGATGATTTCAACTGCATTACTTCCTCTGATAAAAAGATTGGAGGCAGACCTTCCGATACTAATAAAATGAACTTCAAAGCTCTATGGGAGGAACTGTGTGGTCATTCTATCGATATATGTGTGTGTGTGTGTGTGTGTGTGTGTNCAAAATTCCCCCAATGCCTGCTCTCTTGTTTGTGTAGCTTCGATCAGTGTTTATTTTAATGAAAGGATAAGGAGGTCTCTCCCATCTCACGTTGATAATTTTGAAGTGGTTGGCACCCATGTAAGTTGTGGTTTGCAGAATCATGGGGAACTTCCTCCAGTGTATTATCTTGTTTAGGTAAGCCTAGCAGTTAGTCATCACCCAAGTAGCATTGGCCTCCCTATCCTCATGTTTGGCCATGTTTCTAGCCATCCAAATAAACTAAGCCACAATGAAGGGAATTAGCTTGAGGTTTATCCCTTTCCAATCTTTAATGCAGTCAGTAATGTTGTCCCAACCAATGTTAATCAAATTTATGTTCATTTGGGAAGTTAGTTTACTCCAAACCTCCTTGGTAAAGTTACTCCTGAAAAATAAGTGATCCCTTGTGTCCTGATCTAGCTTCCATAAATAGCAACTTGAAGGGCCTTTCAAGCCTTTAAGTTTCAGAATATCATCAGTTGGGAGAAGGTTGTTGATAACTCTCCAAGAGAAGAACAACATAGAGGGGGTGAGGTGTTTTTGGCAAGTGGAGATGTTCCACTGGCAAGGATCCCAGCAATACAGGTAATTCTGGATGTCTTTAGAAATACTAGCTTTAGTCCTATTCAGCAAGATGAGTTTATCCTTCTTATTTCTATCAATTTGTATTGTAGAGATGTAGCTAGCAGACTACTCCTTTAGTAATCCCCTCAAGAAATCCTCAAACTAACCATTACCTACCCAACAGTCTTTAACCAATAAATCCCCCTCCTTTTCACCCTGCAGAGGTTCCAAACAGTCGTTTGAACACCAATTGTCTTTCCAAAAATTAATATTCCCTTGTCCCAACTCCCATCTGAGTAGCTGATCAATGTCATCTCTAGCCNAATAAGTGTTCTTTACCCTTTCACATGTGTTGGGAGCAGTGGAGAGTGGAGAGAGATTACTTCCTGAATGGTATTCGAAGCAAGGAATAGAGCTGATCCTGAGCACTGAAATTGTGAAAGCTCAACTTTTTGAGAAGACTCTTTGACAATTTGGTCATTACTACTGGTTCATCTATCATTAAATTGACCGACTTTAATGTTGAAGGGGCAAATGCCAACTATATATTATACTTGAGGTAGATTGATGATGCTGATAAGCTTCTCGAAGTCATAAAGAGCAAGAAGAATGGGAAGGCTTTGATTGTTGGAGGTGGATGCATTGTTCTTGAACTTGGGGCAGCACTCAAACTAAATGATCTAGATGTAACATTGGTGTACCCTGAGCCCTGGTCCATGCCTAGGCTCTTTACTGCTAGAATTGCTGCTTTTTACGAGAACTATTATACAAACAAGGGAATAAAATAATGAAGGGTACCGTGGCAGATGGGTTTAACTCTGTGCTAATGGCGATGTTAGTGCAGTAAAACTGAAGGATGGAAGAGTGCTAGATGCTGATATTGTTGTTGTTGGAGTTGGTGCAAAACCTCTTACAACACTTTTCAAAGGCCAAGTTAATGAAGTGAAAGGTGGAATTAAGACCGATGGCTTCTTCAAAACAAGCATCCCCGGTGTTTATGTTGTTGGTGATGTTGCCACATTTCCTCTGAAATTATACAACGAGTTGAGAAGAGTAGAGCATGTTGATCATGCAAGAAAATTTGCAGAACAGGCTGTAAAGGCAATCAAGGCAGCTGAAGAAAGCATTGTTATTGATGAATTTGATTACCTCCCATACTTCTATTTTCGTGCATTCGATTTATCATGACAATTCTATGGAGACAATGTTGGCGGCTCGGTTCTGTTTGGCGACAGTGATCCATCGTCTGCAAAGCCAAAATTTGGCTCTTATTGGGTCAAAGACGGGAAGGTTGTTGGTGTGTTTATGGAATCTGGTTTGCTGGAGGAGAACAAGGCCATTTCTAAGGTCGCCAGGTTCCAGCCGCCAGCCGCCAGCCGCAGGCTTGGATCAGCTTAAGAAACAGGTGCTTTCTTTTGCGTCAAAGTTGGAGTAATTAGGTGAGTCCCTGACCTCCCTGACCTCCCTGTTGTTGTAATAAAACTCATTTGGTATGATAGAATCATACAGTTAATTGGCTTTTTATTTAATTTAAATAGACATGTTGGTTTTGTATTTTGGATTATTCTTTATTATGTTTTGTCTTGGTTTTTAAGCTTCTTAGATAATATATATATATATATATATATATATATATATATATATATATATATATATATATATATATATANTCAAATTTGAAGAGCTTTTACCACATCCAACTAAGGTGGCTGCTAACTATTTAGCTTTTCTGAAAAAGGTCACATAGTGGAAAACTTTTCCTGACCTTTTCAAGACCAACTCAATTGTGAATCAACCTTTAATAGAGCACCCATTTGTTTATTGGTTCAAACCTCCTGCTGGTTGGTTGAAAGCCAATACTGATGGCAGCTTCTATAGGACCTCTGCTGGCATAGGAGGTGTCTTCAAGAATTATATGGGTAAGTGTCTACTACATTACCAAACTCCTGTTTTTGCTGCTGATGCTCTGGAATCTGAGGCATTGGCTAGCTTTTGGGCTACCTTGATTGCATCCAAGGCCAATTTTTATAATCTGATTGTGGAGACAGATTCCAAGGTCATGATTAACATCCTCTTGAATAACATAAGCTGCCCCTGGCATATTCTGAAATGGAAGAACAGAATTCCTTGTAACACTCTGGACCTTAATCTGAAATTCACTTTTATACACAGAGAAGGTAACAAACCTGCTCATTGGCTTGCTCAAGATGGAGCTNAATGCTCTGGAAGGTGAGGCTTTGGCTATCTTTTGGGCAACATTTATTGCATCCAAGGCAAATTTTCATAATCTGATTGTGGAGACAGATTCCAAGTTCATGATTAGCATCCTCCTGAATAACATAAGCTGCCCCTGGCATATTCTGAAATGGAAGAACAGAATTTCTTGTAATACTCAAGATCTTAATCTGAAATTCACTTTTATACACAGAGAAGGTAACAAACCTGCTCATTGGCTTGCTCAAGATGGAGCTGAGGCAGACAGACCCAATGTATCAAAATAACTCCCCCCTTCACTTCAATTACTTCTCAAGGGAGACCTTTCTAATTTACCTTTCTGCAGAATGCTNATGTAAATTAAATGTCCTTTTGTATATATATATATATATATATAGCTTTAGATAAAATATGAACTCAAACTGACCTCATATTTTTTATAGTTCAAATGAAAGTGCACTATACCTAAAACCCTGTATCTATCCCAAAATATAAACACGAGACTTGAGGGTGAGGCTCGATAAAATAAACTAAGAAATATATGACATCCGTTTAGTCTGCAAAACCATTATATTTGCTGATAAGTTCCCCGATTTAATACTAAGAATTAAATTGGGTTTATATTAAGCACGGTTCAGAAAAGCTTTATATAAGGGCAAGCCCCTATAGTTAATTACATCTTAGATAACTAAAGCCACCTAAGAAAACTCTCAATAAAAATCAAGAAATATTATATTCAAAGAGGTCAAAAGAATAGGAATTTTCAA
Source organism: Phalaenopsis hybrid cultivar (assembly GCA_002079205.1). NCBI lineage: Eukaryota > Viridiplantae > Streptophyta > Magnoliopsida > Asparagales > Orchidaceae > Phalaenopsis > Phalaenopsis hybrid cultivar. Next base: position 138,276 of record JXCR01139382.1, read on the forward strand.
TGAGATCGGACAAAGAGGTGTGAAAAAGGGAATGGCTTAAGTTTGGAACATTTTGTTGTAGAGTCCAAAGGAGGAAGAACTAGAGGATGTCACAGATCCTGAGAAGAACCTCAGTGACTCCCAAGCTATCCTATCGTTTGTCCTCAATTTTGAAGAGAAATTATTCAAGTGTTTTATCCGGCCAATTTTATTAATTAGGGTTTACACCGGTTGAGATCCAACAGTTCCCTCGTTCAGGTACAACTATTTTTTATCGGATTCACTTAGTCCAAAAACATTTACTAAACTCAACTTAATGAGTTCCATACTTTTATTTAGACCGTGGGAAGTCTTGTTAGCAACCGTAGGTTATATCCTCTAAGGGATTCCTGATCATCCGATAGAGACGTCTTAATTTAGCTGCAATTGTTGTTTGTGATATTTGTGATTAAATTTTGAGTTGTATTAAATTTTGATTGTTGTGGTGGTAAACTTTATCTTGGTTGATTTTAGTTTTAATTTTGGTTTTATGATTATCCTAGTAGTTTTTGTTTTCATGTAGGGTGACATTATTGTTTAACATGCAAGCTCGAGACAAGAAGTACAAAATGGTAAATACATTAATTTAAAAGTGTACCTGTCAATTCCTCTCGTTCCAACACCTTAAATGTCAGTACTTGCAAGACATGTATATAGTGTTTTAAGTAAATTTAAAATGCAGGAGTAGATGAAGGTTTAGCTACCAAACCCCAAGTTATGACATTATTGAATCTTAGAAGATCCAAGTGGATGATTTTAGAACAAAATTATGGTGATACTCCTAAAAAATGTGCAATTTTTCATATGTTTTTAATGTCTATATTTGGTAATTTTTAATGATATTACACTTTAAAGGAAGATACTTTGTATATTTTTGGTTTCGGGTATAAGAAATGGAGTTTTAGAGAAAAAGAAGCAAAAACAAATCAATTTGGAGAAAAAGCGAGCAAGAAAGAAAATTTTGTCTTCACACATTTTGATATGTCTTTCTATGCTTAATCTCTTTTACACTTTTCACACATTTTTGGATGAAATTACACTTTAAAGAAAGGTTGTTTTTATTCTTATGTTGTAAATCTATCTGTTAGGAAAGCAACACAACAAAAACTGGGCAAAACGAAGCTAAAATGGAGCCAAACAAAGCAAAATGGTGGAGCTGCACAGGGTGGGCGTCGATAATGCCAGAGGTAGGGCCAGTGGCACTGAAGAGCAAAAAAACAATAAGAAAATGACGTCGAAAGATCCCAAAATGGCACCGACGGCGCCCAGGATAGTCGTGGATCGATTTTTTGCGGTTTTTGATGTTCTAGAAGGATCTCAAGTGATTCAAACACTCCGTGAAGCAATTCAATGAATCTAGACACTTGGATAAGGCTCTTGAATGAAGAGATGTGTATTTTGGATGAATAGATTTGTATCTTGGAAAAAAAGAGGGAATTTATGTCTCTTTAAAAAAGAGGGCTTGGCACCTCTCATGCATGCATGCATATGTGTGTGTGAGGGTGTGTGTGAGTGAGAAAAAGTGGAGAATGTTTAGTGATCTTAGAATAGATGTAGAAATGTAGATTTCTACCTTTTTTTGGAGAAATTGATGAGGGGATTTTGAAATAATTTGTAAGGGAATGTTCTAACATTGCATGGATCGGTGGGAGATTTTGTGGAAGAGATACTCATCTTTCTTTGAAGGAGAAAAAGCTAAGTATTGTGTTCTTCATTATCTTATGATTTTGTAAACACTTATCTAGTGGATTTGCTNACCTCATATTGTTTATAGTTTAAATGAAAGTGCAATATACCACAAACCCTATATCTATACCGAAATATAAACACAAGACTTGAGGGTGAGGCTCGATAAAATAAACTAAGAAATATATGACATCTATTTAGTCTGCAAAACCATTTTATTTGCTGATAAGTTCCCAGATTTAATACTAAGAATTAAATAGGGTTTATATTAAGCTCGGTTCAGAAAAGCTTCTTATAAGGGCAAGCCCCTATAGTTAATTACATCTTAGATAACTGAAGCCACCTAAGAAAACTCTCAATAAAAATTAGGAAATATTATCTTCAAAGAGGTCAAAAGAATAGGAATTTTCAACGAGATCGGAGAAAGAGGTGTGAAAAAGGGAATGGCTCAAATTTGGAACATTTTGTTGTAGAGTCCAAAGAAGGAAGAACTAGAGGATGTCACAGATCCTGAGGAGAACCTCAGTGACTCCCAAGCTATCCTATCGTTTGACATTGATTTTGAAGAGAAATTATTCAAGTGTTTTATCCTGCCAATTTTATTAATTAGGGTTTACACCGGTTAGGATCCAACAATTCCCTCGTTCAGGTACAACTATTTTTTATCGGATTCACTTAGTCCAAAGGAATTTACTAAACTCAACTTAATGAGTTACATACTTTTATTTAGACCGTGGGAAGTCTCGTTAGCAATCGTAGCTTACATCCTCCAAGGGATTCCTGATCATCCGATAGAGACATCTTAATTTAGTTGCAATTGTTGTTTATGATATTTGTGATTAAATTTTGAGTTGTATTAAATTTTGAATGTTGTGGCGGTAAACTTTATCTTGGTTGATTTTAGTTTTAATTTTTGTTTTATAATTATCCTAGCAGTTTTGGTTTTCATTCAGGGTGACATTGTTGTTTAACATGCAAGCTCAAGACAAGAAGTACAGAATGGTAAATACATTAATTTAAAAGCGTACCTGTCGATTCCTCTCGTTCCAACACCTTAAATGTCAGTACTTGCAAGACATGTATATAGTTTTTCAAGTAAATTTAAAATGCAGGAGTAGATGAAGGTTTAGCTACCAAACCCCAAGTTATGACATTATTGAATCTTAGAAGATCCAAGTGGATGATTTTAGAACAAAAATATGGTGATACTCCTAAAAAATGTGCAATTTTTCATATGTTTTAATGTCTATATTTGGTGATTTTTAATGATATTACACTTTAAAGGAAGATATTTTGTATATTTTTGGTTTCGGGTATAGAAAATGGAGTTTTGGAGAAAAAGAAGCAACAATAAAGCAATTTGGAGAAAAAGCGAGCAAGAAAGAAAATTTTGTCTTCACACATTTCGATATGTCTTTCTATGCTTAATCTCTTTTACACTTCTCACACATTTTTGGATGAAATTACACTTTAAAGAAAGGTTGTTTTTATGCTTATGTTGTAAATCTATCTGCTAGGAAAGCAACACAACTAAAATAGGGCGAAACAAAGCTAAAACGGAGCCAGACAAAGCAAAATGGTAGAGCTGCACAGGGTGGGCATCGACAACTCCAGAGCTGGCGCCAGTGGCACTGAAGAGCAAAAAAATGATAAGAAAATGACGTCGAGAGCTCCCAAAATGGCATCGACGGCGCCCAGAACGGTCATTGATCAATTTTTTGTGGTTTTTGATGTTCTAGAAGGATCTCAAGTGATTCAAACACTCCGTGAAGCAATTCAATGAATCTAGACACATGGATAAGGCTCTTGAATGAAGAGATGTGTATTTTGGATGAATAGATTTGTCTCTTGGAGAAAAAGAGGGAATTTAAAAAAGAGGGCTTGGCACCTCTCATGCATGCATGCGTATGTGTGTGTGAGGGTGTGTGTGAGTGAGAAAAAGTGGAGAATGTTTAGTGATCTTAGAATAGATGTAGAAATGTAGATTTCTACCTTTTTTGGAGAAATTGGTAAGGGGATTTTGAAATAATTTGTAAGGGAATGTTCTAACATTGCATGGATCAGTGGGAGATTTTGTGGGAGAGATTCATTTTGCTTTCAAGGAGAAAAAGCTAAATATTGTGTTCTTCATTATCTTATAATTTTGTAAACACTTATCTAGTGGATTTCTTTTGATGTAATGAAGTTTTTTTCATCGTGTTTTTTTTGTGCTTTGTGATGTGTTTCTCTTACTTTTTCTTCTTCTAAGGAAATAGTGGCATGAGAGAATTATGTCATTATTTTCCTTTTTCTTTTCTTTTACAATGAGTAGGATTCATGTTTTGGATTTTGGGATGCATGCCTGAAAAATTTTTAATTATAAATTTGATGGTTTTTACTTGAACTTTATTTACATTATAATAAAGGCCTGTTGTAGTTTTAAAATTTGTTATAATTGCATTAAGACTCGGAAGAGCAGTGTAATTCTTAACAAAGTGGAACCACATTCAAATTCCATGGATGGTGAAGTTCATGAGAGTTGGATGCAAATAAATAGGGAAAAATACTTTGATGGGCTTAGAATTGGAGATTTTACGGTGACAGACTAAAATCCCCAATTTGGTTTTAATGTTTAAAGAACTAAAGCAAGAGTTAGCTTTTAGAGGAAGGGAAGTGTGAGCTTTGGAGTGGGAGCCAGTACTTTCCTAGCCTAGCCACAGATTTAGGGACTAAACCTGAGATTAGTCAATGATTTTCTTTAACACTGAATCAGGGTAATAAATTAAAATTGCTTCTATTTGGCACAATCAATATTTAATGTATCTCATTCATTTATATTATCCAATTTACTACATAAGAATAGTAGTTTTAAAAATCTTAAAATTCTCCAAATCAATTCATCCAGAAAGGGTTATCTTTAGAATTTAACATTTAAAATTCGCATTTAGGGGTAATTTCTAAAAAAAACACCATTTTAGTCGACATTCCAAACTAAGGACTAATAGTAGTAAACTGGAATTTGACTAAAAACATCTTTCCTCGCTTCCTTGTGGGATTAATAATCGGGGTTTAATCAGAAATTACTATATTACTTGAGCGATACATATACTTGTGTTTATATCATTGTGACTATATAGAATATATAAAATTAAGCATATAAAAAATTCACATCATATGGCAAGTTCATTTTGTCTTTCAGAATGTCCAATAGATTTAAAAAATGCTCTAGGCATGACCCTAGACGATTTTGAAGATCTCTTAAAATATTTTGAGTTCATTTTTTTGACTTATCATATTGTTCCATTAATCATCTGAGGTTGAAGTGTGACTACCTTGTTGCTCAGTGAGACCTGATAATTTAATTATCCACAGGATATGGTACTCGATCAATCAATTGATGTTCCCTTTAAGAGTTATGTGAGTGAGTGCACCTATGGCAAGTTTATATCATTTAAGATTGTGGTGTCTGTAATTAAAGTCAAGCTCGTAGTGTTTAAAGATATTAATCACCAATCATATTATCTTCTATATCCTATAAATTGNATTTGATGATTTTTACTTGCACTTTATTTACATTACAATAAAGGCATGTTGTAGTTTTAAAATTTGTTGTAATTGCATTAAGACCTGAAAGGGCAGTGTAATTCTTAACAAAGTGGAACCACATTCAAATTCCATGGATGGTGAAGTTCATGAGAGTTGGATGCAAATAAATAAGGAAATATACTTTGATGGGCTTAGAATTGGAGATTTTAGGGTGACATACTAAAATCCCCAATTTGGTTTTAGTGTTTAAAGAACTAAAGCAAGAGTTAGCCTTCAGGAGAAGGGAAGTGGGAGCTCTGGCGTGGGAGCCAGTATTTTCCTAGCCTAGCCACAGATTTAGGGACTAAACCTGAGATTAGTCAATGATTTTCTATAACACTGAATCAGGGTAATAAATTAAAATTGCTTCTATTTGGCACAATCAATTTTTAATGTATCTCATTCTTTTATATTATCCAATTTACTACATAAGAATAGTAATTATAAAAAACTTAAAATTCTCCAAATCAATTCATGCAGAAAGGGTTATCTTTAGAATTTAATATTTACATTTAGAAATAGTTACTGTCCTTATATTTAAAATTCACATTTAGGGGTAATTTCTAAATAAAACACCATTTTAGTCGATATTCCAAACTAAGGACTAATAGTAGTAAACTGGATTTTAACTAAAGACATCTTTCCTCGCTTCCTCGTGGGATCGATAATCGGGGTTTAATAAAAAAGTCCTATATTACTTGAGCGATACGTATACTCGTGTTTATATCATTGTGACTATATAGAATATATAAAATTAAGCATCTAAAAAATTCACATCATATGACAAGTTCATTTTGTCCTTCAGAATGTCCTATAGATTTCAAAAATGCTCTAGGCATGACCCTAAACCATTTTGAAGATCTCTTAAAATATTTCGAGTTAATTTTTTGACTTATCATATTGTTCCATTAATCATCTGAGGTTGAAGTGTGACTACCTTGTTGCTCAGTGAGACCTGATAATTTAATTATCCACAGGATATGGTACTCGATCAATCAATTGATGTTCGCTTTAAGAGTTATGTGAGTGAGTGCACCTAAGGCAAGTTTATATCATTTAAGATTGTGGTGCCTGCAATTAAAGTCAAGCTCGTAGTGTTTAAAGATATTAATCACCAATCATATTATCTTCTATATCCTATAAATTGAGTTTAAGTGTCGAGCATATGTCACTACTAAGCCCTCGACATCATGATAAGTGAAATGTTGGTTATCAAAATTTTGATTCAAGTGATGTGTATCCTTACTAAATAATCAAGTCATCCTTAACTTTGGGCTTAAGAAAAGTACATTATCATCCTTCTAATTTAAGTCCAACACTTAAGAATCATTTGATCTTAATTGACTTCCAAGTCATGAATGTTAGGAGAATTATGATTTTGTTGATGTTGTGCAAGGGTGGTGAGTGAGTTTCTACCTTTTTAATCTCATTATATTTAAATCATCCAAGCATGTTTATTAAGATCAAAATTACCAATTTTCCCTTGGTTAATCCTAAATTTTGATTAAGGCACCAAGATCTNGGATAAAAATTACCAATTTTCCCTTGGTTAATACTAAATTGTGATTAAGGCACCAAGATCTAGAATGACTATTTTGCCCTTGGGGCACTTCACCTCATAACTCACTAAACAAAACTCAAATGACTTTGAGGGTTTAAAGTGTCATATACATGAGGTAATTATAATGTTAGAGGAGAATATGTGGACGTCTCAAAATTTAATTTAAAAAAAATATTTATTTAAACCCAGAAAATTAGATTCCTTAGGAATTGATTTATTTCATTTTTCCAAAATAAAGTTTTTTATTTATGAGAAAATTATTAGTGGTTTCTCTAGATCAGAGAAATACTTAGACAAAATTTCATGATTTTTTGAATTAAATTATTATAATTATTTTAATGGGAGNGATCTAGAATGACTATGTTGCCCTTGGGGCACTTCAAATGACTTTGAGGGTTTAAAGTGTCATATCCATGAGGTAATTATAATGTTAGAGGAGAAAATGTGGACGTCTCAAAATTTAATTTAAATAAAATATTTATTTAAACCCAGAAAATTGGATTCCTTAGAAATTGATTTATTTCATTTTTCCAAAATAAAGTTTTTTTATTGATGAGAAAATTATTAGTGGTTTCCCTATATCAGAGAAATACTTAGACAAAATTTCATGATTTTTTGAATTAAATTATTATAATTATTTTAATGGGAGAATGAAGAAAATCCACTTTTAAGCATTTTAAAGTTTATTTTTAACTTAGGAAAATTAGGAAAAATATTTTAATAAGACCCAAGCGATTAGAGGACAACTAGGCATATTTTGAAATGATTTGATATTTTTGGGATTTTCTTAAAATATTTTTGATTGTTTTAAAATTCAAAATAAAGCTTGAAAATTAAGTATTTTTTAAAAATTAATTTTTATTTTTCCTAAGTACCCCTGATCACAAGGAACTCAAAAAACCACTTTTCATAATTTTCTTAAATGTANTGATTAGAGGAAAACTAGGCATATTTTGAAATGATTTGATATTTTTTTGGATTTTTTTAAATTATTTTTAATTGTTTTAAAATTCAAAATAAAGCTTGAAAATTAGTATTTTCTAAAAATCAGTTTTTATTTTTCCTAAGTACCCCTGATCACAAGGAACTCAAAAAACCACTTTTCATAATTTTCTTAAGTGTATTATATTTAATTTAATTATTTTTGGAGAAAATATAAGGTTCCTTAGAAAATCAACTTTAATATCTGAACTTAATCAAATAATTTTTAAATTTTTTTTGTGAGTAAACATGATTTTTATGAACAATGTGGAATTGATTTTGCCAATTTTTGATAAGTACATAATTTACCAAAATTCACATAATATATTTACATTTAATTAAATATACAAATTTATAGGATAATTCAAAGCATCATAAAATTTTTCATAGACTTCTCTGACCACAAGAAACCTACTAAAATTATTCTCATAATTTTCCAAGTGATATTTTGATTTATATAATAAAAATAGTCAAATGGTCACCTTAGTCTGAAAATTAAGGCTAGAAGCATAGAAATTTCCTTTGACCTTGGAAAAATTTGAAGACATGGCCTCTGTAATGAGGAATGAAGCCTCAAAATTTTAAGTCATGGTGAGTAATATTTAATCATGCAGAATTGAAATACCACAGAGGTTATTTAATTGATTAAAAATCAAGGAATAAGAAAATAATTTTTTTAGTCCACATTATTCTCCTCTATTCTCTAAGCAAGAGAGTATTTTTCTTTTATTTTTATGATTTTTCTAAGCAAAGTTATGAATTTTCAAAGACCAGGTATTAAAATAAATAAAAAATCCCCCTATTTATCTACTTATCCACGCGACGCCAACTCATCCTCGTCCGCTCCGAAGTCTCCACGCGGTGCTCTACCATTTGACGTGACCATCGACGTAATCACCTTGTCAGCCCATGGTTAACGTTCCCTGTCCTCATTTGGCTTCATCAGGACAGTCCAAAGGATAAACACGAGATCGCACGACATTTGTTCATCAACTCCAAGTTACCTAACCCATAAGTTGTTCACACTATAACCTTAAGGTCTTCACCTAGACTCAACTAAATTGCATGAGGTTTATTTATAAGCCTTTATCTACTCAAGACAAACACATCTATACTATTAATCATGTATGAAATCAATCCATTACAAATGGAGAATCAAAATATGCTTGGATTAGGGTTGAGGTTCAATATCTTTGTCTGAGAGGGGAGGCCTCAATCAAACGGTTGTGGTAGTTTTAATTAGACCTAACGAACCTTCAGATGAAGTATCAAGCTCTGGTAAATTGTCTAGGTATGATTTCGACCAAGGTGAATTTCAGGTGGGGGTCTAGAGCTATGCTAGAGGCTATTTTAGAGGGGACTTTTGTGGGGAATCAACTTCTTTCACTGTGGGAATGGTGTGTGCACAATTAATTGAAGTTTGGTGCACTGTGGTGGAGTGGACAGATATGTGTTGATTTTAGGGCAAACTTCAATGGAAAAATTTGCTCTAAGGGGTGGATATCAATTGCTGAGAGCAAGGGGATTGCACTTGGGATGGTTTAGAGAAGATCTGGTGAGATTTTGGCAGAGTTTCCCTAAAGCTCCAGGAACTCCCTTCCTTAGCCATGGAGAGCTCCATTTATAGAAATGGCTGCCTATTGGAGCTCAGGTCTGGGAATTGGGTGCTAAGCTTACTGAGGTGGAGAGAAGAGAGGTTCTAATGGCCAATGGGAGTGAGCCAAGTCAGGGAGGTTTAATTTTGGGTTTTGGCCACTTGTGGTTCCCTTAGGCTGGCTGTTTCTAGTGGATGAGGAGGTGGCTGGCTAGGGTATGGTCTCTTCTTGGCTCGGAGAGGCCAGAAGGTGCTTAATGATTGTTAACTCCTAAGGGGAAGTGATGATGGCCAAGATATTTGAGTTTAAGCCAAATATGGGGTGAAATACCTTAAATCAAAGGACCATTGGTCCATAGCTCATCTTTTCTGGTTTAGGTGTGTTTAGCTTGGTCCATAAGGTGTATTTGGTGGCTGTGGTGTCATTAATTTGGTGGCTTAGGCATGATTAAGTTAATTTTGGTGCATGAGTTCAATTTGGGTCAAAATGGCTAGAAGTTGGGTTTGGCTTTGGCTAGCCATGACATTGAGCTCAATTGACTGATCAAAGTTTTGTAAATGATTTTTGTGAAGGATTGAAATAATTTTGAGTTCAATTGGAAGCTTAATTTTGAAAGATTTTAGGATTTTGGACAATTTGTGCATGTTGGACTAGACTTGGGTTTAGGTTGAACTAAGCTTGGAGTTTGGTTCAATGGAATGGTCAAAATGACTAAGGAAATTGTTATGAAGATTTTTCACGAAGGAATGGAGTGGAAATTTTTGGGTTATGGCTTTCAATTTGGTAGAATTTGGAGACATAACCATATTGAGGCAAATTTAAGGATTTTGAATGTAGGTTGAAATTGAGTGAGATATAAGCTTTAAAAAGGCCAATTTATGGTCCAATTTGATGTGTAGGATTGTTATGAAGAGTTTAGGATTCAAATTGGGACAAATTGAGTAGGCTATGTAGTTTAATTAGGTGAGGATAGGTCAAAGGGCCAAAATTGGGGCTTTGATTTGGATCAAAATTGAGCTCAAAGCATGGGTCAATTAGGCTTATGTTTGGTTTTGATTGATCATATAAAAGTTAAATTGGATTTTAGAACAGAAATTGAGGGAAATTGGGGTCAAACTGATGGACATTTGAAGTGAATTTGAGGTAAATTGGGCCTTTAAAGGTAATTTAGGATTTTGGTCAAAATGGTCAAATTGGTCAAATTAGGTTCAATTGAAGAGTCCAAATTGGTTTTGGATGTTTTGGGAAAATTTGGGGTGCCAAGGGTATTTTTGTAATTTTGGCAAATTTGAGGGTATTTTGGTAATTTTTGAATTTTTTGGTGGATTTGGGAAATTTGGGTATTTTGAAATGGTTTGAAAAGATTTTTGAAGAATTTTGGGTATTTTGGATGAATTTGAGAATTTTTGTTAAATTTAGGGTTTCAAGGGCATTTAGGTAGTTTGGGTGGATTTTGGGGTAAAAGACCAAGTTGGATATTTTGGTAGAATTGGAGTGCCAATCACCTTATATGAGCTATGGACCAATGAAATCTCCATTGGTCCTTTATGAACTAGTCTTAGCTAAGCCCTAGCCTGGGGCTAGTGGGTCTGGAGGACCATTCACATGAGTCTCCAAAAAGATCAAGGGATCAATGTCAACAATCCTTGGTTTAGAGTTGTGAGTGGATCCAGGTGATAATGAGTGCAAGTGTGTGAAATAGCTCTAGACCAACACCCAGTGTCAACCCTAAGGTCAAGCAGCCTTATGAGGACTCTCCTTGAGATCCTCCGTACTGACCCTACCTACTAAGTGCTAGAGGTTAGGACCAATATGTGCAACTTCAAGTTGAGGAAGGAAGAGTTTAGAATTTCTAATGGTGAGGGTTCTTTTTCTAGTTTTTTAAGAATAGTCAACAGGAAAGTCCTATAGCTAGACCTTAGACTACTAAAGAAGGAAAACTAAACCTCAACCAAAAGTGAGGTCAACAAATGGACCCCCAATAGGTGGGTTGTGCTGGGCAAGCAAACCGCATGTATTGGTGTTGACCTACGAGATCAACAAATCCAACATAGACTTCTAAGCCAACAGATCTAGAACGAGGTGTAGAATCGAGTGCTAGCTATTTCTGGTGGGGAATGAGTATGTTAATATCTGATCGAAATCAAGGAGTCAGAACTCTCATTGGGGATTGGAGAGTGGGTTTGAAATTATCAAGTTTCAGGTGTTTTTGGAGGAGGGAAGTTAGTATTTATGTATTGACTCTGAGGTGGGAATTGAAACTTAGGTATCAATTCAAAAAAGGGAGAAGCAGAATTTATGTATCAATCTCGAAAAGGAGGGAATCGGAATTTAGGCATTGATCCCAGAATGATAATTGAAATTTAGTTATCAACCTCAGAAAGAGAGTCGAAATTCAGGTACTGACCCAAAAGATTGGAATCAAAATTTAGGTTTTGATCCCAAAATAAGAATTGAAATTTAGGTATCAATCTAAGAAAGAGAGTCAGAATTTAGGTACTGACCTCGAAAGATAGGAATCAGAATTTAGGTACAGATCCCAAAATGAGAATTGAAATTTAGGTATCAATCTTAGAAAGAGATTTGAAATTTAGGTGCCGACCTCAAAAGATAGGAATCAGAATTTAGAGACTAATCCCAAAATGAGAATAAGGTGCCATGTTCCATTCAAGGGGGTCTTATACCAATCTCAAATTTATGTGTAGAGAATTAGATTCCTTGTTCCATTTACGGGGGTATTATACAAATTTTGAAGATATGTGTAGAGAATCAGGTGTCGTGTTCTATTTAAGGGGGTCTTATACCAAAATCAAAGATATGTGTCACATTAGGGAGGAAAGCTCTAGGACTCATATCGCACCAAAAGAATTAGCATCTCAGTACTGTTCCCAAGAGTAATATAAAAATAGTGTAGAGAATTTGTGGTGTTGATCTCATAGATATGTGTTATGTGAGGATATGTATTGGTGAGAAAAATTTGTGAAATTTAGTGAGATTTAGTGCAGACAAGGATAGTGATGCTACACGAGCCAAGAGTAGAGACCTCGACATCGAGAAAATCAACTCAATAGATTTATTTTATTTTCTTGTTGTTTTTATCACATTTAATTATCAAAAATATATTTTAAAATTTTAATTTTTTTTGTTGGTTCTTAAAAGAGAGTATTTTATTTGAATTTTATTATTATCAAGTTTTTATTGTTTTGCTCTTCGTTCATTGTAGTTTGGAACCAACGTATGTTTCTGTGGCTCTTTATCCATTGCACAAAAGGGCAATTAAGCAAAAAAACTGAATTCTGAATAAGAAATTTCATTGATATGCTTCAAACAGGTGTTATAAATTGAACATATGTTGAAGCATCAAAAAGTACAACATGCTGAACGCATCTAGAGTACATCTGAAAATATCTCATGTTGGGTACATTTCATAAGCTGATCATATCTGTTATATATTTCATCAAATCTATTGTGTCAAAATATAGTACAAAAAGGTATCCCTAGACTGTCCATCCTCGGTGGAGTGAGCTCCCGATTGAGCTGACCTACTAAGCCATGCTCCAGGATAAGAATTCCTTATGCATGTGCTTAGAGGTGAACCATCTCATAGCTCATAATGTTGTAGCTCTTCTTGTTTTGGATCTGGTTGGAATCCATATGTCATCTTGCTGATATCCATACTTCTGTAAGTTACAAACACCCTGCGGTGTCGAACCCCTGGAATGCAGTATTTGGCAATGTCTGCTCCATTTCCTTAAAGAATCAATATTGAGCCCACCGGTAGCGAAATCTCCATGGATTCTCTGAACTTGCCCGGGCTAATGACGTCTATTTCTTTCCCGAGTAGGATATTGCTCTTACTCATGAAGGAGACCGTGCAAAAAGGTCTAATGAAATCATGATTGTCTATATGCGGGGGAATGCAATCACCTTCATCGTAAATGTTGATAATATAGATGTTAAGAATGCAATCGGCTGGAAGTATGATCCATCAAACCATCCTTTTGATCATCCACTTTATCATAGGAGGTAACAGATCCACCTTATCATTTCTTAAAATCCCCGGGGGATTTCCTTGCTGTCTTTGGTGAAATTATAATAGCAACCACATTTTATGGTGATTCTGCCTTTTCCACACATCCATTTCCGTGGTTCAGAATAGGTTCTTTCCATCAGAAGTCCCGATCGACCCCTGTCCCTTAGGTCAAAAATACAGTCGAGAATGCTTCTTTTGTCGCTTTTAGAGAAGACTCTGGTGTACAACTCCAAGCCCTCTAGTATGTTGATGAATCTTTCTTGAACCTCTTCTTAAAATTCAAATTCCCTTTTGTTTACTTTGCTTTTTTTGCAGTATTATGTCTTGGTGATGATCAGTGGCTGTCGAGGATGCTTCCTTATTTCAATATCAGTAGGAACCCATGTTGGTGTTGTCCATGTATCCAACGAATTATATGATTCCTCCATTAAGTGATCGGTGATATGAAATCCATCATCAGTGGACATGTACTTCTCCAGAGTACTGTAGTGCTCTAGTTGGAGGACATTGTTGTCTGGGAATTCCACAAATGCCCCTATAGCTGGTATACGTGTGGGAATTTTGATGTTGTATGTCGAGCAACCCACACAAAGCTCATCTGGAACTTCTGGTATCATCGGCTCTGTAGTGAACTCAGAGTCATCCTTTGTGGCAAGCAAGCTGGAGGAAGTCTCTCTCATTTATGGATCGCAGATTTTCCCCTGACGAATCGGGGTAAGCAAGTTTTCTGCTTCCTTCTGGCGTCTTTTTTCTTCACACATGAAAGCTCTATGTTCTTGACGACTGGCATTTATGTGTTTCGTCCGTGGTAGCGGTGCATCTGACCATCTCTTGTCGTCAGCAGTGACTAGTCCCCTAGTTGGTGCAGTTATTGTAGATGGCAGGCGACTAGTCCCCTCCATCAGATCATGTTGCATTATCACTTTCTTCCCCTTTAGTGAGGAATTTTCTTTAGTGTTGACCTTCAATAGTGATGGTAGCCCTTCTTTGTCTCGACGACTGACCATGTCCATCAGGGGACCCTCATAGTCTACATCGACTCGACTGAAATCCATGTCGAAGTCTATGATGTCATCCTGTGGTGCCCTTTCCTTATAAAGTGTGAAATTCTAACCATCTTTGAAAGCAAAAATCAGCCACCATCATGATAATTTCTCTACAGACGATAGGAAAAACATCAGTGTGCTGAAATTTAGCAGGAACAAGAATAAAAGAAAGTGTTTATTATGCAAAATTTTAGTTTATGTTGTTGAGAAGATAATTTATTTATGTATATATTTTGTTTAATTTAGTAAAATATCAAACTTAAAAGTAGAAAGAAGAAAATTGAAGTATTTAAATTCAAAAATTTTCATTTTATTAAGGTTAATTTTATGACAAAATAGACGCTTGACCAAATAAATAACCCCATAATGATCAAAATTTCAAAGTTTCAACTCAAGCAAAGTAAAGTAGCATAGTATGTCTTCAAGTATCATCCGTTTATCGGCAACATGGGTCTTTCTCCTCGGAAATCCAGTAGCTAGTAGGCTCCTCCTGAGTATACATTTTCTACGACAAATGGTCCTTCCCAAGTTGGCTCAAATTTTCCACCTATCTTGGGGTGTGCAAGATTAGGCCTTTTGATCACAAGTACGAGATCACCCAATTTGAATGTCCTTGGGCGGACCAATTTTTCATAAGGTTGTACCATCCTCTCTTGGTAAAGCTCCAGGTGCTGTTGTGCCTCTAGTCATTTTCCTTCGAGACTTTCCAATTCTTCAAGTCTGAGTTTTGCACTTTCTTTTATTGTAAGTTGATTGGTTTAAGCTACTCTGAGAGATGGCGTCTGGACTTCTAATGGTAGTATGACCTCAGACCCATATAAGAGTATGTAGGGTGTACACTGAGTGGGAGTCCTGAACGTTGTTCGGTAGGCCCACAAGACTTCTAACTGTTTATTATGCCATTCTCTTTAATTTACATCTAATGTCTTCTTTAAAATATGTACCAGTGTTTTGTTAAAGGAATCGGCCAGGTTATTTGTCCTGGGATAGTAGATCATAGAGTATCTCCAGTCTATCCCATGTCATCTGACGAAGTTGTTGATTTTGGTGCTCTTGAAGGCTATCCCGTTGTTGGAAATTATTCTGCGCGGAACTCTAAAACAATACATGATTTGGCTTTTGAAAAATTGAAGAACGTGCTGCATTGTAACCTCTCATAACAGCACTGCCTATACCCATTTGGAAAAGTAATCCGTAGCGACAAGTATGAATCTGTGCCCTTTAGAGGATGGAGGGTCTATTGGACCTATTATGTCCTTGCCCCAACACTCGAATGGCCATGAGGCGACGGTTGGGTGTAGCACATTTGGAGGTTGGTGTATGATTACCCCATGCACTTGGCACTAGTGACCTCTTCTGGCTCTATCCATGCAGTTGGACATCCTTACCGGCCAATAATATCTGAGTAACTTGATCTTTATTTTCATCTTTGGCCCTGAATGTTGAGCGCCACACAACTTGGCATGTACTTCTTTGACAACATTTTGTGCTTCTGCTTTGCTCATACATCGTAGCCACATCTGGTCAAATGATCTTCTATAGGGAACATTGCCTACTAAAGTGTATGACATAGCCCTTCTTGTGATGTGGTGTGCTGCTAACTTGTCCTCTGGTAGCTTTCCAGTCTACAAATATTCCATCAATGGCTTACGCAATCTTCATTTATATCAACAACTGAAATCATCGTTTCTTCTTCTTTTTTGAGTTTGTGTAGATTTTTTAGGTCAATTTGAGACAAAACCTATCTTCCTTGTACTGTGATGTAAATGGAATCCTCTGGGGGACATGCTAATTCCTTATCAAGTTTTGCTAAAGCATTGACATGGCCATTATCTCCCCGAGGAATCTGATAAAAAGTTACAATGGGAATCTACTCGAGCAGCTTCATGGTGTACCAGTGGTATTCTGCTAAATTTGGTTTCAAATCCTTGTATTGTCTGGCAACTTGTTGGATGATGAGTTGTGAGTCCCCATAGACGATAATATATGTTATATCCATCGAGATTGCCAATTCCAACCTAGTAATTAGTGCTTCATATTCTGCTTCGTTGTTGGTGCACAGCTCTGTCAGGTGGTAGGAGAATCTCAACATAGCCTTATCTGGCATGATAAAGATTAAACCAACTCCTGCTTTGACTGGTATAACTACATCTGATCCTTTATCATTTCTTGCTAATGAAGCTCTGTCGAAGTACATCTTCCAGTATTGCACACTGGAGAAGTCCATTTGTAATACCTGTTCATCTGACAATTCATCATTAAGAGGGGACCCAGCTAGAAGTGGATTTGTCGCAAGAAAATCTGCTAAAATATGTTCCTTGATAGCACGAAGGGGAACAAAAGTTATATCAAATTGCAACAAAATCATTGACCATCTTGCTAGACATTCAGAGAGTGCTGCTCGGGTCATCAAATATTGCAATGGATTAACTTTTAAAATTAGGGTAATGTTATGAGAACGCATGTAATGTCTGAGCTTCTGGGTGGCAAAAATCAAAGCTAGACAATGCTTCCCAATAGACGAATACCTTATCTCCATTGGTATTAGATGACGACTCAAGTAGTAGAGTGCATTTTCCTTACCTTTGTCATTGACTTGCACTAAGAGGGCTCCAAGAGAGTCATCTAAGGCCACGGTATAGAGTATCAATAGTTTTCCCGAAATAGGGGCTACTAAAATAGGAGGTGTCATTAAATATTGTTTAACTTCCACGAGAGCCCGCTGACATTTCTCTTCCCAAACAAATTTGGCATCCTTTTTAACCAATGTTGAGAAGGGCTGACACCTACCTGAGAGATTAAAAATAAAGTGTTTCAGACATGCCAACTTTCCTTGGAAGGAACGTAGTTATTTCAAGATTTTTAGTGGAGACATTCCCAAGATTGCATTAATATTATCTGGGTCAATCTCGATTCCCAGATGATGGGCAACGAATCCTAGAAATTTCCCGGAAGTAACGTCAGATGCGCTCTTTAAGGGATTCATCTTAAAGTCGTATTGTCGTAATCGTCAAATACAATCCTCAAATCGTAGAAATGGTCTATTTTTCATTTACTTTTGATGACCAAGTTGTCTACGTAGCATTCCACTTGGTTGTGAATGAGGTCGTCAAAAATCTTTGTCATAGCTCGTTGGTATGTTGCTCCAGCGTTCTTCAACCCAAAAGACATCTTTATGTAGCAGAAAATTCTGATAGGTTTATGAATGCTATAAGTGCTGCATCCTCGGAAGCCATCTTGATTTGGTTGTATCCCGATGATCCATCCATAAAAGTGAAAATTTCGTGTGTCGAAGCAAAATTCACCATCATTTTTGGTATTGGCAATGAAAATTCATCCTTTGGACACGCATTGTTCAAATCCCTGAAGTCGACACATACACAATTTTTTCCATTTTCCTTCTTGACAGGTACAATGTTATCTAACCATGTGGGGTATTGCTCTTCTCTTACAAAGTTAGCGTCAATTAATTTATTCACCTTGACAATGACTTGCTGCTCTATCTCGAGGCGCATTCTTCTTGGAGCTTATTTTACTGGGGTCATATCTTTGTCCACCCTAAGTTTATGAACTGCAACCTTTGTTGATAGTCTTGACATCTCATCATAAGTCCATGCAAAGCAATCCTTAAATTCTATTAACAGTTTGATCAATTCTAAGAATTCTTCATTATTGAGTAGGGAACTTATAAATGTAGGTCGGGGCTGGTCTTTTATCCCGAGGTTAATTTCCTTTAGTTCATCAATAGTTGATTTGATTTCTTCCTCGAATTCTGGTGGAGCATTTTCTATAAGCTGATTGTTAGAGTCATCCTCCACATTGAGGCAATCCTCTTTCGATTCACTAGTAACAACCATCCAAAATTGTGAATCATCGATTGAGCTGATTGCACCAAATTCGAGACCCTCTTTCGAGTTAGGAGTTCAACTTTTAACATACCATAAATTTTCAAAAAGTTGTAATTTATCTTTTGGCATTTGTTTTGGCAAATGTTCCTGTTGAATTAATTTTTGTACACAAGGCAAAAAATAACCAAAAGGTAATTCAATTAATTCCTTAGGATTCTCATCCAAATTTACATGATTTCCAAGATTAGTATAAGGAGAAGCATGATAAAATTTGATCGGCTTTGAAATAGTGTTACGGACCTCCTTGACCTCTAAACTCTTGACCTTTTGAGGGAGAATCAAAGTAAGAATCATGGTGTTCACATATATTGTTTATCCAATCATACATTATCTCATATTCACTTTTCTCCATGTCTTCTAAGGATATCTTGTACAAAGGTTTCTTCTATTTAGTCATCATTATTTCATCCTCAAGACTTTATTCATCATCAATGTTGATGGTTGGTCTAGTCCATTCAACAATTAAATTGGTTCTTGCTCGTCCATGTCCCTATCCTCGACCTCGGGTGCGCGAACTAAAAGAACCCCACCAACTTGTTGCGAAAGAGTGGTGGAAGATTGCTGAAGTGGAGTTGAATGGCTTTGCATTGTAATTCTTCTGAATCTTCACTTTTATTTATCACAACTTTGCGAGAGAAGACAATTTTCTTTGGATGCAAATAGTAGGCGACATCTTCATGAATGCCAACTTCATGAACTAAAAATGGTTGTAAGCCTCCCTTGATGCAATGCTCTTGTCATTCTTTGAAATACTTAATGAACTAGTGTAGAGACGACAAACCATGTTGTGTTCATGAATCCATGGTCAACCCAGTAGGGCATTAAAAGAGGTCTCGACGATGATATGGAATATAGCGGTTGTTACTAGTTCTCCAACTTTCATAAGTAATGTAATTGATCCAAGGGCTCTTTCTCCCTTTTGGATGAATTCTCTTAGCATCATTTTATCAGCCATAAGCTCCTGAGCTTCAATGTTCAAATATGTCAATGTCCCTAGCCTCATCAAGTTGAGGGATGCTCCAGGATCTACCAAAACTCTGGACAGCACAAATCCACCAATGTTAACGGAGATATAGAGTGGACAGTTATGGTCAGCGGTACCGAGCATCAAGTCTACATCTGTGAAGGTTATCCCAGACTATTTTTCCAACGAGCGAACTTCATCCATGTATGTGCTGGCCAATTGGGCTAAGAAAATCATTGGGTAAAGCAACGCTGTAACCAGAGACTCTCTCATCTCCTTTGAAAGAATTAGAGTGTCGTAGATGCTTAATCTGGCTGGCAACTTCCTAAGATGAGGTAGCACATTGTAATCCACTTTGTATGTTCCTCTAATTTTCTCTTGATTATGTGGTTGTTCCATTGGCGGAGGTGGAGGTAGCTCTGCTTGAGTTACTATTTGCTTTCCTTTATCCGTCAAAGCTATCCTCAGGAGTAACACTCTCCCGCTCCATAAGTTCAATTCTATAACTTCTTCTTCTTAAGACACCATTATTGAATCTTTCAGTGTTTCTTCCTTATCGAAAATATCCAAGTTAATGGCAAGGGGTGCACCGTGGTGCTCGAGGATTGGTTCCTCACTCCCAGTGTTGTCATAAGTGGTATTGTCAATGTCTTCTTTAGTCTTGTTAATGAGTTCATCAGACTCAAGTATAATTTGAGGACCGGAGTGAGAATCAAGATTGAAGCTAGATTGGTCTTAATCGATTACGTTATCACTAGAAATAATTAAAATGTAGCCAAAATCATAATCATTATATTCATAAGATAATCATACAGGGTCAGCAGTTCAAGGATTTTCTTCCCCGAATCAGACACTTCTAATCTAGATGAGGCAGCCCCTATTTTACTCCCCGTGCTATCAGTCTTCGTGGTGGTGTTATTCTTCTTCTTCTTTGATAGTGATGCATCTTCTGGCAAAATCTTCATCTCAGGCTTGGCAGGCTGAAGACTCTGAACGGAAGCTTGTGCTGATGCATTCTAGATTTGGTTCAGTATTTTCTTGGATGACTTGCTCTAGACTATACTCCATCTATCTTTTCTAGTATACAGGTAAATCAAAGAGACTAGCTCAGCCAAAATAATATTTATAGAAACTTTTTCAGGTTCTTTTAAATATTCTTTCAGGATTTTTATATTTCCTTCTTTATGATTTTCTTGAGCCAATCCTTGAAAATGAAACATTACTCTATGGTTTGTCTAAGCAATCTGTGATATGGACAATAATTTGGTTGATCCTTCTTGTCGACCTCTTTAGGTTTCTTTGGATCTGGTAATTTGAACTTAGGCTTCTTCATTAGACCTCTAAACATTTTGGGTATGACTTCTTCTTTGAAGGAATACACCACTTTCCTTCGTTCCTCAATGGACATTTTCTTATTCTCTATTTGGTATGATTCTCCTTGAAGCGGTTGCTGGCTAGACTAGTTATACTATTGTGTTCGTTGTTGAGCATGCTGTGATGACGACTAACATAAATTCTCTGCATGTATCTTCATTAGCTATTTTCCTTTATCAACTGTTGTCACTGTTCCAGACTTCTTTTCAAATACTCTGGTCGTCCTGAACTTCTCGGCCTTCTCATGAGAATCCATACATTTGACTTTTTCTTGAAGACTACTAGCTTTACTGAGTAGCTTCTCGAAGGATTTAATGATGAGTCCCTTGACCATGAAAGCTACTGGCTCATGAATGCTCTTGAGTAAGATCTCAATTGCACGATGTTCTTGTAGTTGATGTTCAAATTTCATGCTAAGGTTTCTCCACCTCAAAAAGAAGTCCACTAAAGTCTCGTTGGGATTTTTCTTTTCTACCACAAGATCTCCAATAGACACATTATGCTACGCTCCGATAAATCTTTTCACGAAGAATTGTTCTAATTCGGTGAATGTCTTGATTGATCCATTGGGTAGTTTGACATACTAATCAAAAGTAATTCCTGACAGGATGCTGACAAACTGTGAGAAGGGTAGAGCTTTGTTTCCTCCTGTATTACCACAACTGGCTCAAAAATGTACTATATGTTGTTTGAGATTTCTGGTTCTGTCAATTATCTTAAAGTTTGACAACACAAAACCCTTAGGGTAGGGTACGACATCAAACTCCTCTGGGTAAGGTCTACCCTTCAAAATCAATGAACCACCCTTAGATTGGGCTAAGACCTCCTGAACTTGCTCAACCATTTGCTTGAATTCCTTTTCTGGCATGACGCTTGATGGAGAATCTTTCTTTGGTTGATCATCATTATTTGCTGAGGTGACTTCTCTCCTTTCATCTGTGATGTGTATAATCTCTAGTTGATTAATTTCTGGAGAGGCTATCTATGGTGGTTGAGGCTGTCCCCGAGCTGTGACCATGGCAGTCTTGACAGCGGCCATCTCTTCCATTCTTTTCTCCATTTGGCTGATTTGTTCATCCCTTAGAAAAACAGCCCTACGCAGCTCATCTATGGTGTTCTCTTCGACAAGAGGTTACACAGATGAAGCAGCTCTGGTTTCAATGACATGTATATCCATGAAACCTTCCTCGAGGTAATCATTGATGTTAAAGTCTTCATCCTCATCAATGGAAACTCCATGTTCTCGAGCCAACTCAAAAATCTTGATCCTGAGCTTTTCGACCTTTTCTTTAATTATTTATTCTTGTAGCACCTTTAGATCTTGATAACTCTGCTGAACATCCTCTACTTCCTCATCCATCTTACTAGAAATTGCTGCGACAATGTCAGATACTTTGAAACCTTACTTCATTATATGATCCTGCCGTATCAGTACGGTGACCTTGGGTGCCTATACCTTTTCGTTTGATGGTGATGTCTTGAGATGGGGTGCCTCTAGAGAAACATTGGCATGTCAAAGAGAAGTATGCTCCCTATGACACAGACTAGATACAGTACTGCGTAACTTCTTCATGTTATCCTTCAGAACTTTAAGAACATCCTTGTGACTGGAAATTGATAGAACTCTTGGACCTAAGAATGACTTAATTGATCGAATTCCAGGGAATTTAGTAGAAATAGAATAAGTAGTATCAATGGTGGTATCAATTTTTCTTTCCAAGCGGAACCAAACAGTAATGCGAGCAGAAAAAGCTTCAATTGATTTCTGAGATTGTCTGGTAGATCTGACGTATTTAAGAATTTTTTTCTTCATGTACGACGATACTGCACACCCCACTCGTTTGAGTAACTCGCCAACTGAAAAACCTTCTTCGGTAGCTAGTTTCTAAAAAACTGAACTGACTCGGGTGATAGAAGTAGGCTTCTTCTTCTTCCCACCATATCCATGGAGTGACAATAAAGTGGAGGCAATCTTCTGGATACTTTCGTACTCATTAGTATCCATTAAGGGATGAAACCTACTCCCTTGCAAAAGTGGATAGGTGTCTGGTAATCCTGACTCATCCTAGTGGGGAACTTCTTCAAGAGGTACTTCCTTGGAAATTCGGGCTTTAGTAGCCCTCTGAAATGTGGCTTCTGCTTTGAGTTTGGGTTATTGGTGCAGTCCTTGAACTTGATCCGATTTTAAATGCTGATGGTGGGAGAACCAATCCTTCAGTTTGTTCTTCAACGATCATAACTTTTTTCCCTTAGTAAAAACGAGAACAACAGGTTTGGTAGGTGTCGTGGTGGCAGTATAATTGACCTTCTTGTAAGAAGGGAAGTCCTGAGGGCAGCTCAGACTAAACTCAGCAGGCGGTTCCTGAACCATTAGAGTGGTGAACTTCATTATGACGAATGGGCTTTTTTGAGAATGACTTCAAAATCTTCAAATCTGAATCTGAAATTGATGGTGGAAGTGACATTACGTCTTGATACACCAAAAATATATGCATCTTTAGACCCATATTTTATACCTATTTTTTACAATATTACACTTTAATGGAAGGTATTTTTATGTTTTCTTGCAGGTTGTTAGGGCTTAAGCAAAAAGAAAGCAAAATGAATGAAATTTGGAGTCAAAATGATGTTTTTGAAGAAATGCTCCACGCAGGCAGCGTCGAGGGCAGTGCTGAAAAAATTAACATGGAGATTCTTTACTCAACGCCAACAGTGCCAGACCAGCGCTGACGGTGCCAAAGGCGGTGCAGACCCCGTTTCTAGAAGGTTTGATGTATTTGGACAAATTTTGTAAGAGTTTTTGGAGGCACCTCTTGGAGAACCAACCTTGGACTCTATTTGGGGCCGAATTTCATCAGAAAATGGGCTCCACTATGTTTTTCACTCCTCTACTTTCATTTTTTGCACCACATCATTCTATTCCACTTCCATATTAGAGTCAATTAGTGATTTTATTTTTATAATTTAGAGCTTTTATGGTAAAATTTTGTATGAAACCTTCAGTAAGAGTGTTGTAGAAGGAGAAAAGGGAGAGATATCTTCTTCTTGCATTTCTAAGGAAGGCTACAAAGGATTTGCTTTGAGAAAGAGTTTTCAGATAAGTATTGTTTGTTTATCGGTGTTGTACAAAATTTCTTTTATATATGAATTTTGTGTTTTGTTATTTCTTTCTCATGAAGTCTGAGTAGTTCCCTCTATCTTTCTCCTCACTCTGAGATATGATGAAATGATGAGATAATATGAATGTGCCAATTTTAAATTGTAAAATAAATTATGATGATTTTTCAACTCTGAACTTAATTTATATTTCGATCTGGCCAATTGAATTGTTAAAATGTATTGTGAAACATATGATACGAGAAATGGAGTATGAGTTCTACAAGAGAGTAAGGATCACATTTGATTCCATAACGGAGAACATCGTTTATGGAATTAAGTGCAAATAAATATGGAAATATTCTTTGTTGGGTGTAGAATTGGAGAACCTTTAGGGTGACAGACTAAAATCTTCAATTCAGTCTTAGTGTTTAAAAACTGAAACGAGAGCTAACCTTCAGGTGAAGGGAAGTGGGAGCTCTGGAGTAGGAGCCAGTATCCTCCTAGCCTAGCAACGAATTTGAGGACTAAACACTAAGATTAACCAACGATTTTCTATGCACTATATGAGGATATAGAATTTAAATTGCTCATATTTGGCATAATACATATTATGAACAATTATCTCATCTCATTTTACCATAGCCTCATTGTAGTGGGAAAGATACTTTTTTCACATAAGAATCTCCGTTACATAAACATAGTTAATAAATTAGTATTTAATGTTTTAAATTTTGCATAATTGATTTGATAATAGTTTAGATATTTAATTTTGATTACATCTCAACAAATGAAATTAGTGACAGTGATTTCAATTGACTTTTTGTGAATTTCCTAGAAAATTTCTCATTTCAAATTTAAACCTTCACCGTAGGATTGATACTTGTGGTTTAAATAGAAAGTCTATTATTACTTGATAACGATATGTATACTTGTGTAGAATTTGAATATTAATTGATTATATTTAATTAAATTTTACACAATGTATCACAAAAAAAAAGTTGGATCACGGGTCATCATCAAGTTACAAGAAAAGGTGAGTGTTGGGCACGCCATTTCAGCAGCTTCGAAAAGAAAAAGCTCTGCGGTTAGCTATTTGGCGAAAACCTTTTAATCTTAGTGCGAGAACTATAAATTAACAGAGGTCAATCTGTAGACCGGGTAAGTCATTATTTACTTTGAGGAAATTTTAAAACTTCATAAAAATAGTTTAAAAGTAGAAAGATTTAATTAATACAAAAAAAATTGAAGAGCACGTGCTGCACGAAGCAACTCAATTTAATTTACGAAATAGCAAATCAAACTCGAAAAGGAAAAAAGTGCAGTTTAGGACCAACTTTATAGTGCACAATGCTTAGGTGGAACCAGTCCACCAACACATCTATTAGGGGTCCAACCCCACATGAAAATTAAGAAGTCCTTAATGGCCTCTTGAACTTCTCTGTTGAAAGGTCATTGAACAGACGGTCCTGAAGTTCAAAGAGTTGACCGTATTTTCCTAAGATAGAAATGGGTAAAGCATGCAAACAGAAGAAGGGTAATTTGGCCTAAGAGGGACATTGACACATTACAAATGTATGAAGATAATATTTTCTGATTAATATGGAGAGAGAAGCTACTCCCCAGAGGAGTCGCCAGGAACTGTCGGCACTATTTTTTGGGTTGTGGAATGTGTTGCCCGTTAGAAGCTGTCGACCTCTAGAATCGAAATCTCGTCACCCACTTCGAAAATAAATTTAATATATATATATATATATATATA
>JXCR01139382.1:164177-261210 GCA_002079205.1 Phalaenopsis hybrid cultivar
GCTGACTTCACATTTTTATAGTTTAAATGAAAAAGCACTATACCTCAAACCCTGTATCTATCCCGAAAGATAAACACAAGACTTGAGGGCGACGCTCGATGAAATAAACTAAGAAATATATGACATTTGTTTGGTCTGTGAAACCATTTTAGTTGCTGGCAAGTTTCCCTATTTAATATGAAAAATTAATTAGAGTTTATATTAAATTGGTTTCAGAAAAGCTTTCTATAAGGGCAAAATCTATAGTTAATTACATCTTAGATAACAGATGTTAATTAAGAAAACTCTCAATAAAAATACAGAAATATTATCTTCAAAGAGGTCAAAAGAGTAAGAATTTTCAATGAGATCAGACAAAGAGGTGTGAAAAAGGGAATGTCTCAAATCTGGAACATTTTGTTGTAGAGTCCAAAAGAGGAAGAACTAGGGAATGTCACAGATCTTGAGGAGAACTTCATTGACTACCAAGCTATCTTAATGTTTAGCTTCAATTTTTGAGGAGAAATTATCCAAGTGTTTTATCCTATAAATTTTATTAATTAGGGCTTACATTTGTGTAAAACAATCACAAGAATAGCCTGAAAGATGTGAGGATTTAGGTCGTGAGAAATGAAAACCTCAGAATCCTAAAACAAGTTAGAGCTTATATTGCTTAACAGAGCTATACAAAAGCCTAAAGATGAGTTGAGGATTTATGTTCACTAGAAAGACAACCTCAAAATCCTATGGCTTGTTGTTTAATTCTAAGGAAAGATATGTTACTGTAAATCCTCTTTCTATTGAAGATGGTCGTGTTGCCCACAGTGCTAGCTCCAAGCTCCTCGTCGTGATGAGTTTAAGTTTTCTAATGTGTCAAGTTATAATGCCAAATCAGATGTCCTTATAATTATGTTTCTTAAATGTTGTGGGGCATATTAAAGTTGATTAGAGTGACACCGGTTAGGATCCTATGGTTCCCTCGTTTCGGTACAACTATTTTCCATTGGATCCAATTAGTCCAAATGAATTTACTAAACTCAACTTAATGAGTTCCATATTTTCATTTAAATTATGTGAAGTCTAGTTAGCAACCGTAGGTTACCTACTACGAGGGATTTCCGATCATCCGATAGAGACGTCTTAATTTAGTTGCAATTGTTGTTTTATGATGTTTGTGATTAAATTTTGAGTTGTTTTATATTTTGAATGTTCTGGCGGTGAATTTTATCTTGGTTGATTTTAGTTTTGATTTTGGTTTTATGGCTATCCTAGCAGTTTTGGTTTTCATACAGGGTGACATCGATGTTTAACATGCATACTCGAGACAAGAAGTATAGAAAGGTAAATGCATTAATTTAAAAGCGTACCTGTCGATTTTTCTCATTCCACCAGCTGAAAGGTAAATACTTGCAAGACATGTTTATAGTTTTATAAGGAAATTTAAATTGCAGGAGTAGATGAAGGTTTAACTACCAAATCCCAAGTTATGGCTTTATTGAATCTCAGATGATCCTGGTGGATGATTTTAGATAAAAAATATAACAAGTTCAATTTTCCCTTCAGAATGTCCAACAAATTTCAAAAATTCTCAAGGCATGACCCTGGACCATTTTGAAGATCTCTTGAAATATTCCAAGCTCATTTTTGGACTTATCATATTGTTTCATTAATCATCTGAGGTTGAAGTGTGACTACCACGTTGCTAAGTGAGACCTGATAATTTAATTATCCCGAAGATAGGGTACTCGATCAATCAATTGATGTTCCCTTTATGAGTTATGTGAGTGAGTGCCCTTAAGCCAAGTTTAAGTCATTTAAGATTGTGGTGCCTACAATTAAAGTCAGGCTTGTAGTGTTTAAAGATATTAATCACCGATCATATTATCTTCTAAATCCAATCAATTGAGTTTAAGCATCGAGCCTAGGTCACTACCAAGCCCTCAACAATCATGATAAGTGAAATGTTGGTTATCAAAATTTTTATTCAAGTGATGTGTATCCTTCTTGAATGATCACATCATCCTCAATTTTGGGCTCAAGAAAAGTACATTATCATCCTTATAATTTAAACCCATCACTTAAGAATCATTTCATCTTAATGGACTTCCAAGTCATGAAGGTTAAGAGAATTATGATTTTGTTGATGTTGTGAAAGGGTGGTGAGTGGGTTTCTACCGTTTTAATCTCATTGTATTTCAATCAACCAAGCATGTTTATTAGGATGAACATTACTCATTTTCCCTTAGCTAATCCTAAATTTTGATTAAGGCACCAAGTTCTAGAATGATTATTTTGCCCTTGGGGCACTTCACCTCATAACTCATTAAACACAACACAAATGAGTTTGACCGTTTAATGTGTCATATCCATGAGGTAATTATAATGTTAAAGGAGAATATATGGACTTCTCAAAATCTAATTTAAATTAAATATTTATTTAAACCCAGAAAATAAGATTCCTTAGAAATTGATATAAATTTGATTTTTCCAGAATAAAGTTTTTTATTTATGAGAAAATTATTAGAGGTTTCACTAGATCAGAGAAATACTTAGACAAAATTTGTTGATTTTTTGAATTAAATTATTATAATTATTTTAACGGGAGAATGAAGAAAATCCACTTTTAAGCATTTTAAAATTTATTTTTAAGTTTGGAAACTTAGGAAAAATATTTTAATGAGTCCCAAGTGATTAGAGGACAATTATGCATATTTTGGAATGTTTTGTTTTTTTTGGGATTTTTTAAATTATTTTAAATTATTTTAAAATTTGAAATAAGGCTTGAAAATTAAGTATTTTCTAAAATGCAATTTTTATTTTTCCTAAGTGTCCCTGATCACAAGGAACTAAAAAAGCCACTTTTCATAATTTTCTCAAGTGTATTTAATTTAACATAATTATATTTGTACAAAAATATAAAGTTCCTTAGAAAATCAACTTTAATATTTGAACTTAATCAAATAATTTTTAAACTTTTACAGTGAGTAAACATGATTTTTATAAACAATGTGGAATTGATTTTGCAAATTTTTGATAAGTATATAATTTACCAAAATTCACTCAAGAAATTTAAATTTAATTAAATATAGGAATTTATAGGATAATTCAAAGCATCATGAAAATTTTCTTAGACTTCTCTAACCACCGGAAACCTACTAAAATTATTTCCATAATTTTCCAAATGGTGAGTAATATTTCAAGCCATGGTGAGTAATATTTAATAATGGAGAATTGAACTACCACAGAGGGTATTTAATTCATTAAAAATCAGGGAATAATAAAAGAATTTTTGTTTTAAGTCTACCTTACTCTCCTCTGTTCAATGAGGAAGGGGGTATTATTCTTTTATTTTTAAGATTTTTTTTATGCAAAATTATGAATTTGTAAACACCAGGTATTAAAATAAATAAATAATCCCCCTATTTATCTACTTATCCACACGGTGCCAACTCATCCTCATCCGCTCAAAAGTCTCCACGCGGTGCTCCGCCATTCGACGCCGCTAGGCATGTAGCCACCTTTTCATCTCTTGGTTCACATACCCTATCCTTGTTAAGCTTCATCAGGACCGTCCAATGGATAAACCCGCGCTCGGACGACATCCGTTCATCGTTCTCAAGTGACCTATCCCATAAGTCGTTCCCACTAAAACCTTAAGATCTTCACCTAGACTCAACCAAATTGCATAGGGCTTGTCTCTAAACCTTTATCTACTCAAGACAAACACATCTTTATGGTTAATCATGTATGAAATCAATCCATTTTAAATGGAGAGTCAAAATATGCTCGGATTAGTGTTGAAGTTCAATACCTTTGTCTAAGAAGGGAGACCTCAATCAGATAGTTGTGGTAGCTTTGATTGGACCCAACAAGCCTCCATATGAAGTCTCAAGCTCTCTTGAATTGTCTAGGTATTATTTTGACAAATATGGATTTCAGGTAGTGGTCTAGAGCTATGCTAGAGGCTATTTCAGAGGGGGATTTTGTGGGGAATCAACTTCTTTCACTGTGAGGATGGTGTGTGCATAATTAATTGAAGTTTGGTGCACTGTGGTGGAGTGATGAGATTTATTTTGGTTTTAGGGCAAATTTCAATGGAGAAATTGACTCTAAGGGGTGTCTATCAGTGGCTGAGAGCAAGGGGATTGCACTTGGGATAGTATGGAGAAGCTCTAATGAGATTTTGGCAGAGTTTCTTTAAGGTTCCAAGCACTCCTTTCCTTGGCCGAGGAGAGCTAAATTTATAGCCATGGTTGTTTAGTGGAGCTCAAGGCTAGGAATTAGGTGCTACAGCTTGTTGTGGTAGAGGGAAGAAAGGCTCTAATGGCCAATGGGAGTGAGCCAAGCCAGGGAGGTTTAATTTTGGGTTTTAGCCACTTAGGGCTCTCTTAGGCTGGATATTTTCAGTGGTTGAGGAGGTTGCTTGCTAGAGTATGGTCACTTCTTAGTTCAGGGAGGCCAAAGGGTGCTTAATGATGGTTAACTCCTAAGAGTAAGCGACGATGGCCAAGATATTTGAGTTAAGGCCATATATGGGGTGAAATCCCATAAATCGAGGGACCATTGGTAAATAACTCATCTTGGCTAGTTTATGTGGGTTTACCCTAGTCCATAGGGTGTATGTGGTGGTGGTGTTGTCATTATTTTGGTGGCTCATGCAAGGCTAAGTCAATTTCGGTGCATGGGTTCAATTTGGGTCAAAATGGGTAGATGATGGGTTTTGGTTAGGTTAGCCATAAAATTGAGCTCAATTTATTGGTCAAAATTTTGTAAAAGATTGTCATGAAGGTTTTTTGTGAAGGATTAAAATAATTTTGAGTTCAATTGGAAGCTCAATTTGAAGGATTTTGGGATTTTGGTGATTTGGGTCATGTTAGACTAGGCTTGGGTTTAGGTTGAACTAGACTTGGAAATTGGTTCAATTGAATGGTCCAAATTACCAAGGAAAATGTTATGAAGATTTTTAAAGAAGAAATGGAGAGGAAATTTTAGGGTTAAGGATTTCAATTTGGTAGAATTTGGAGACATAACCAATTTGGGGCAAATTTGGGGATTTTTAATGTAAGTTGAAACTGAATAAAATTTAGGCTTAAAAAAGAACAATTGAAGGTCTAATTTGTTGTGTAAGATTGTTATGAAGAGTTTAGGATTCAAATTGGAGCAAATTGAGTAGGCTATGGGGTTCAATTAGGTGACGTTAGGTCATAGGGCCAAAATTGAGGGTTTTGATTTGTATCAAAATTGAGCTCAAATCATGGGGGGTCAATTAGGCTTGTATTTGGTTTGGATTGATGATATGAAAGTTTAATTTGAGTTTAGGATTGATATTGAGTTGAATTGGGGTCTAATTGATGGACATTTGAAGTGAATTTAGGGTAAATTGGACCTTTAAAGGCAATTTAGGGTTTTGGTGAAAATGATAAAATTTGGTTCAATTGAAGGGCCCAAATTGGTTTTGGAGACATTTGAAGTGATTTTGGATGTTTTGCGAATGTTTAGGGTGCCAAGGTTATTTTTGTAATTTTGGCAAATTTGAGGGTATTTTGGTAGTTTTAGAATTTTTGGGATATTTCGAGCAATTTGGGTAGTTTCAAATGGTTTGAAATGATTTTTGAATAAGTTTAGATATTTTGAATGAATTTGGGAATTTTGGTCAAATTTAGCGTTTCAAGGGCATTTAGGTAGTTTGGATGGATTTTGGGGAAAAAGGCAAAGTTGGATATTTTAGTAGAATTGGGGTGCCAACCACCTTATATGAGCTATGGACCACTAAAATCCCCATTTAGATCCTCTATGCACTGGTCTTAGCTAAACCCTAGCCTAGGTCTAGTGGGTCTAAAGGACCATCTACATGAGTCTCCCAAAAGATCAAGAGATCAAAGTCAACAATCCTGGGTTTATTGTGAGTGGATCTAGGTGATAGTGAGTGCAAGTGAGTGAACTAGCTCCAGACCAACACCAAGGGTCAACCCTAAGGTCAATCAGTCCTATGGGGACTCTCCGTGAGATCTTCCATACTAATCCCAGCTACTAAGTGCTAGAGGTTAGGAACTTCAAGTTGAGGAAGGAAGAGTTTAGAATTTCTAATGGTGAGGGTTCCTTTCTAGTTTTCTAGGAATAGTCAGCAGAAAAGTCCTATGGCTAGACCCTAGGCTACTAAAGAGGGAAAACTAAACCTCAACCAAATGTGAGGTCAACAGACACTTGTTCTGAACACCCGTTGGAGTGATTTAATGCACCTAAACACTTGTAAGGTTCTTTTTGAAGGGATATGTCTTTTGGATCAATGTACATGTCTTTTAAATTCAAAAGAGTTAAATTTTGGAGGAAATTTTAATTTTATTTTTTGGAGAGAGGCAGCCTTTTATAAAAGAGAGGGAAGTCTAGGGCTTGAAGAGGAGTTTTTTAGGGCGTGAGTGTGTGTGTGTGTGTGTGTGTGTGTGTGTGTGTGTAGCGTGAGACTGAGAAGAAGGAAAGGGAGAGAGAAAACAAGAAAGTTAAGGGCTTGGAGATTTTCTTCAAGGATTGTAAAGAGAGAGAGAAGGTGACAAATTTCTTGTTCATAACATTGCCTGGAGAGACTTGAGAGTGCTTGTAAGGAGAGAAAGGCTTGAAGAGAACTTTTAGGGATTTGATTAGGAAGGATTGTGAGATAAGTTGTCTTTTATTTCTTTTATTTTGTAAACTTGTTTTTATTAATAAAATCTATGTTTTGTCGTATCCTTCTTATGAATTCTGAGTAATCTTCTTTATCATTTTTCCTACTTTGAGAAATGGTTTTGTGAAGAATTAATATTTGTATACCATTTTAAATGTCAATAATTTGTGATGATTTGAACCCAGATCTTCATTTACTTTTCAATTTGGCAAATTGAAATGTTAAAATGTGTTGAGAAACATATCTTCCAAAAGGGCTATGAATTCTAGAACATAGGGAGAACGACATTTAATTTCATGGAAGAGTATTTCATCCATGAGGTTGAGTGCAAATAAATTGGGAAATATACTTTA
Source organism: Phalaenopsis hybrid cultivar (assembly GCA_002079205.1). NCBI lineage: Eukaryota > Viridiplantae > Streptophyta > Magnoliopsida > Asparagales > Orchidaceae > Phalaenopsis > Phalaenopsis hybrid cultivar. Next base: position 171,168 of record JXCR01139382.1, read on the forward strand.
TTGGATGCAGAATTAGAGATTTGAAGGTGACAGATTAAAATCTCCAATTCAGTCCGGTTGATTGGAAACTATTGCGAGATTGTTAGCCCTCAGGGAAGGGATTAGTGGGAGTTCTAGAGTGACAGCCTTTGTCCTCCAAGCCTAACCACAGAATTTGGAACCAATCTCTTAATTAGTCAATGTTCTTTATGCACTCGAAAGAGGATAAAGAATAGGATTGCTCCTATTTGACACAAAACAATTTATATATATATTTTCAAATGATTTTAATTACTTCACTAACCATATACTCATTGTAAAGGGGAAGGATGCTTTCTTAAACTTGAACTCTTCATCACAAAACTTTGTTTAGTTTTAGTAAATTTAACTTTGAAGTTTAGAAATTAATTTAGTAAACTTAGTTCTTTTAGNCAGTCATAGTAAATTTAAATTTGAAGTTTAGAAATTAGTTTCATAAACTTAGTTCTTTTACTTACATTTCTATTAGCATTCATTAAACCTTTTTCAACTCTCCCTTTTTTGCTTTAGTTTTTATAGTTTGAATATTGTGATTTAAGTTATTATCATAAGAATTACCATCTTCCAAAACTAAGACTTTATAGTAGTAGCCTAAGGGATTTCTTACTGCCCTTCTTTGTGGGATCGATACTGGGGTTTTTAAAGAGATCCCTATATTACTTGAAGCGATACGTGCACTTGAGTAGAACTCCTAGTGTGTGAAATATTTTATATATTTTATATAATATTTCTATTTTGCACATTAAATACTTAATATAAATTGGGTCAAGATTTTGNATGTTAGCATTGATTAAACCCATTTTAACTTATCTTTTTTACTTTAATTTTTATAATTTAAATATTGTGATTTATGTTTTTCTATCTTCCAAACTAAAACTTGATAGTAGTAGACTATAATTAGCCTAAGAGATTTCTTATTATGCTCCTCTGTGGAATCGATACAGAGGTTTTCAAAGGAAGCCCTATATTACTTGAAGCGATACATGCACTTGCGTGGAAACACTAGTGTGTGAAATATTTTATATGTTTTATAACATTTCTAATATAACAGCTAAATATAAATTGGCTCCAGTTTTTTGCCATATTTTGGAAGCTTAATTACTGCGTAATTTTGGACGGGACAAGTTTTTGGCACTGTTACCGGAGATTTAAATTGACATAAAACAGGGAGAAAAACAACACACACTAGAAGCACATCAATGGACATTAGTTGATATTAAAGGAATCAGTCATTTGATTTGTATGCATAGAATTTTGTTGGAAAAACATCATGAAATANTATAATTTTAGAACGAGTCAAGTTTTTGGTACTATTACTGGGGATTTAAATTGACATAAATTACGCAGAAAAATATCACACACTAGGGGGGCGCATCACCTTCGAAACAGGATTTAACAATGATGACAAAAAATATACATTTCTATCTTCTTTAGCCTCACAATTTGCACCTTCTTACGTAAGTTACCGGTAGAGTTCATTCGTATTATCCCTCGTAAGGGTAGAATTCGCGTAATGGCAAATATACACATTTTCAATCATAAAAATATCGTTTATTCTTGAAGGAATGAATTGCACAAACCTGCCTCACACATAAAAAATTCCTTGGTTGATTCCATGTAGATTTGCTTAAAACTCTTTCACCAAAGGAACGACTACAATTACAATAGTGTAACAAAGTACTTCCCAACGTCTCTACGCAATAATCTCTTCAACTCGAGTATTTGGTGTATTGAATGATTGATTCACAAACCCACTTTCTTTGATTAGCCTCTTCTTCACTAGAACATGATCAAGCAACTTCTCCACATCGAAACTGATGAACTTTCTTCAGTTAAAAATCTTAAATCTAGCAAAATTTTTAGAGTGGGACGCCATTGGAATTAAAATCTATCACTCTTCCCTCGTTTCCCCCCTAAAATGGACTTTGAAATGAGTTTTTGGGAGTTATAAGGAGAAGAACCCACCAAAAACTATCTTTTGAAATGTTTTAAGTCATTTTTGTCACTACGGCGCATCATGGGCCAGCTCTCTAGAATTTAGCGCATCATGCGCTAGTTCCAAAAATTTGCATTTTCAATTTCAATAAAAAATTCTCAATTCTTCCATAAAACTAGGTAAATAAAGATGTTTTTTAAATTTTTTTCTTAAATACATGGATTCTATGAAAACACAAATATAAATATATGTAAAATATTCTAAACAAAAACTCAAAAAAGTAAAATAAATAATGATAAGTATGGGTTGCCTCTCACAAAGCGCTTGGTTTGATGTCGTCAGCCCGATGTCCCAATCTTTATTCTGGATGACCTAACATTATAGTTTTTTTAAAAACTGATCTTTGACCATCAAAATATGGTTTTAATCTTTGTCCATTTACTTTAAATATCCTTTGATTCTTAGGATCTACAATATAAACAACTCCATAGAGATAGACGCTTACAATTTTGAATGACCCTTTCCACCTGGACTTCAATTTTCCAAGAAATAATTTTAATCTTGTATTATATAATTGTCGGCACTATTTTGGTTAAGGATTTGCCCGTTCGAAGCTGTCGGTCACCGGAATCGAAATCCCGTCGCCCGCTTCAGAAGAACATTTTAATTATATATATATANCCGTAAGAAGCTGTCGGTCATCGGAATCAAAATGTCGTCACCCACTTTGGAAGGACGTTGAAGTATGAAATCAAATTGACCCCGTCTTTTCCATAGTTTAAAATGAAAGAGCACTGTACCTCAAATCTTGTATCTATCATGAAGGATAAACACAAGACTTGAGGATGAGGCTCGAGCAAATAAACTAAAGAAAGTATGACGTCCATTTGGTCTGCAAAACCTTTGTATTTGCCAAAAAATTTCCCTATTTAATATAAAGGATTAAATAGGGTTTATATTAAGCTGGGTTCGGACATGCTTCCTATAAGGTCAAGCCTCTATAGTTAATTACATCTTAAATGACCAAAGTCTCCTAAGAAGGCTCTTGATAAAAATTAAGAAAGATTATCTTCAAGGGGCTTCAAAGGGTAGGACTCTTCAACGAAATCAGACATAGAGGTGTGAAAGGGGATTGGTTCAAGTTTGGAACATTTTATTATAGAATCCAAAGGAAGAAGAACTAGGGGATGTCATGGATCCAGAGCCCCTGGTGACTTCCCAAGCTTCCTATTGTTTGGCTTCAGTTTTGAGGAGAAATATTTAGATGTTTCATCCTGCTAATTTTATTAGTTAGGGCTTACATNGTGACTCATGAGCCAATGTGGAGAATAAACATCAAGTGATTTTGATCTCTATGTACTCCAAATTAAATGTTTTAAGCACATTAGGGTTTGCTCAAAACAGTGAAGTTTTGATTTTTAAAAATCATGAAATTATTTCTTAAGACTACTCTGGCCATAGAGAACTTACATGAATTTTTGTAGAATTTTCTAAGCCACATTCAATTTTCTATAATTATTTAAGTAGAAAATGTATAAAAACTTAGAAAATTAAGATATTTGTCTAGAGATCTCCTATATCTTTGAAGAAATGCTCAAATTGTGCACCTAGACAGAGGCTACAACATATAAAAATTTGGGGTCAAGGTGATAATCCAATATGAATGGAGAATTGAAAAACCCTAACCCTAATTCATTTTTTAAAAATAATTTATGCATCAAATTAACGTGAAAATAATTCCATATGATTCTCCTCTATTCATTGAGCAAGAAGATATTTTTATTTTATTTTTATAAATTTTCTATGCAAAGATATGAATTTTTGAAGTTTAGGGACTATTTTCTGAATTTATTAAATACCCCTATTTATTTATTCAAACTACAGGCTGACTGGATTATCGGATCCATCAAACAGCCACGCGGCGCGCTTCTATTTGATGCCGCCTTCTGAATCATCTGCCGTGCGACCCGCCATATCGTTCCAGAGAATCATCCGACTTGATCTTCGCCATCCATTCAATACACGCGAGAATGGATGACATCCGTTCATCATCCCCGATGGCCTTAACCGAGAGCCGTCCAACTTAAAACCTTAATATCTCTCTTGTTTCTTAATGGATTTTGATGATGTTTTTTAAATTGTTCATCTTAAAGATACAAACACATCTATATGGTAAACATACTATGAAATTAAGCCATCATAAATGGAGAGCTCGCGAAGGCTCGGGAGAGTGGGTGAGGTTATACCTTTGCTCCGAGAGGTTTGGCCTCAATCAGAGATTCTGCACACCTTCGTTGGGTCCCAAAGAGCTTAGGGATGAAGCCTTTGGCTTTGGTGTAAGGCCTATATATGATTTCGACCACAACCAATTTTGGGTGTTGGTTAAGTGCTATGGTAGAGGCTATTTCAGAGGGGGAATTGATGGGGGTTTGGCTTCCTTCACTGTTGTGTGTTTGAAGTTTAGTGCTGTGTAAGTTCGGATTGAAGTTTGTCCTGATTTTGGGCAGGAATTCAAACTCAAAATTGGATTTCTGTTGTGGAATTGGGAGAGGGAAATGGATTGTAATGTGTTAAGGGACTCTTAGAGAAGCTCTCTGAGGAGTTTGGGAGGCCTTGGTGGAAATTTTTTTTTGCCACCTTATTCATGGCCGTGGGGGGCATTTTATAGAAATTGGCCAAGGGGAAGCTTGGCTGGCCAATTGAGGGGTTAGGTCCACTGCTTAGGTGTTAAGCAGAGAAGCTCTCAGCTCAATTTGGGCTGAGGTGGCTTCTTGGCATGAATTTGGGTATTGACCATGTGGGGGCTCACAGTTTTAGGCTTTAACTTGGGTTAAAGTGGTTAACTAAGGGTTGGGTCATGGTTAAATCTTATAATGAGCAGTAAAAATGGCACCATAGAGTATTGACATGTGGTATAACAAGTACTTTGATTTAACCTTCTCTTTATCCCTTTAAAAAATAAAAAAAATTACCCATGAGATAAATATCAAACTTAACCATGGGTTAATGGCTGGTTTTAAACTTAACTTTAGAGTCTAGAATGAGTTAAGGTATGGCTCATTTGACCATACCAAGCTCAATTGGTTTGGATTTGGCCATAAGTCCAAGAAGATGCAATGACCAAAGCTTGTGTTTGGACTAGGTTATACATGTCAATTGACCCAATTAAATATGGAATTTGGTGTAAGATACCATGACGAACAACTTTCATGAAGGGTAAAAGTCATTTTGAGGTTAATTTGTTAATCAATTTGGTGGATTTTTTATTTTTGACCCATTTTAAGCATGTTGGGCTAAGATTGGATCAAACTTGGGCTAGCCATGGGCTAAGTCCAAATTGATTGTTGTGTTTGGTGTAAAACTTCACGATGAACAACTTTCATGAAGGATGAAAGTCATTTTGAAATCAATTTGGTAGTGAATTTAGTGGATTTTGATGATATTTGGATTTAGATCTAAATTAGGCATATGGGGCCAATTTGGGTCAAACTTGAGCTAGCTTTAGACTAAGCTCAAATTGATTATTGTGTTTGGTCACAAATGACCTCACAAAGGATTTTCAACAAAAATTGGATGCCAATTTGAGGTTTAGGGCATTCAATTGTTAAGATTTGTGGTGTTAGCCAATATTGGGGCTAATTTGGGGTTTTAGATTTTGGACCAAATTGAATGGTAGAAAAGTTTCACCAATGCAAATTTATGGTCAAATTTGATGGAAAATATTGCTATGAAGCAAATACAACATTTCTTTGGGCCAATTGGCATGGTTATAAGTCCAATTGATGTGATTTGGTCATTTAGCCAGGGTATTGTGAGGGTATGGTGAGGGTATTGTATACCTTAGCTCCAAACCAACACCCAGAGGTTAGGACCAATATCTGGAACTTCAAGTTGAGTAAAGAGAATAATTTTGAGTTTCTAATAGTGAGGGCATCTTTTCTAGTTTTCTAAGACTAGTCAGTAGGAAAGTCCTATGGCTAGACCTAGGCTATTAAAGAAACTTCTAGACCTCAACCAAAAGTGAGGTCAACACTGTGCTTCTCTGTGGGATCTATGCTGGGGTTTTTAAAGAAAGCTCTATATTACTTGAAGCGATAAATGCACTTATGTAGAACTCCAAGTGTGTGAACTTTTTTATATATTTTATATAATATTTCTGTTTTGCACATTAAATACTTAGGATAAATTAGGTTAAGATTTTGGCCATATTTTTGAAAGCTAACTTACTGAGTAATTTTGGGACGAGTCAAGTTTTTAGCACTATTACTGGGGATTTAAATTGACATAAAACTTGCAGAAAAATAGCACACACTAGAGGTGCATTAAGTTTTTGGCGCAGTTGCTGGGGAAGCTTCTGTAAGAAGTTTAGGAGAGTTTTAGTTAAACCTGTAAGACTTAGATTTGGAATTTATAGTATTATTAGATAGTGTGTTTAATTATTATGTGTTTATTTTAAAGAAAATCTAAAATACCAAAACTATTTTTGATATCTGTCCTATTAGTTAAGTTTTTAGATTTGTATAAGTAGTTCATGAGCAGCAGATCTTGAATTTTACAAGTTAGATTTAAAGAGAACTTTTGGGAGAGATTTGAAAAGATTTCATGAATTTAATGTAGAAATGGTGGATCAATGATATAATGAATATTCAAATTTGGATTATAATGCTAGTAGCTTTGAAAGAGTAAACCCCAAAAGAGTGGCAAATTTTCAAGAAGATAAGCTTACAATTTTAATTTCTCAGGTTGCAGATATTAAGAGGAAGTTGGATCAATACATAGAAAAATATCATCAAGGAACCCAAATTATTGAGGAAAATTCATTTGGACAATGGATTGAAACTAGCCATGAGATAAATAATTAATTTTTTGATTATTACATTTCAAGTTGAGAAAATTATTTGAATTTTAACAGGATTAATATTTTTGGAGGAGAAGACCAATTTTGGGAAGATAATCAATTTAATCGGACAAGTAGTTAGAATAATCATGGCTATTATAATAATGAACTTTCTTTTCCTCATAATTTTGACTTCAACCCCTAGAATGATGAGAAGGATTAATTAAAAGAGGTTGTTATTCAAATGGAGAGTGAGCTGGAGAGTCAAGGGACAACAATAAGAAATATGGAAAGCCAATTGGGGCAGGTTATTAACTCAATTAATAATCTTCTCTAATTTAACTCCAGCCCACATGATGAGGAGAAAAAAATAATGTTAGAAGAGGTTGTGATTTAAATGAAGAGTGAGTTGGAAAATCAAGAGGTCGCAATAAGGAATATAGAAAACTGATTGAGATAGATTATTAATGCAATTAACAGTTATCCCCTAGAGATTTTACCTAGTGATTTTGAGATAAACCCTAAGGAGATGAATGATGAGCAATTTAAAATTATCAAACTAATATTTAGAAGAGAATTCGAGGATATGTTTCAAAAGAACTTTAAGTTGAGAAATGAGGATAAGGAGATTGAAAGATCAAAGGAAAAAAATTGCTAAGGGATTAAAAAACCTATTTCCTCAACTAAGATAAATATAGAAAGACCACCTCTACCATTTACTCAGTACCAAGGGGAAGAATTGAAAGATAAACATGAACAAAAGAGTAACCTAGACAAATTTGATCCAGAATTTGAATTATCTAGAGAGAATCAGATCCAAAATTTGGGAGTTCATGAAATATCTTATAAAGATCCATTTCATATAAAATTTTAAGGATGATATTACTATGAAACTTGAGAAAATGACTAAAAGAATATTGGATCTAGAAAGAAATATGAGGAACAAGGATATGAATCAATTTGAAAAAGAAGAGCTGAAAGAAAAATTTAAATTTGAGGACTTTGTAGGAATCCCTAGATCTGAAAAAAATTGGGTGATTGATCAATGATTACTTGAATGGAATGTTAATCTAGGTGGAATCATTTGTCGGGCTGACAATGTTAAACAAAGTGTTTTATGAGAGACAACCCCATAATTATTTGTGTGGTTTTATTTAGTGTGTTTTAGAGTTATGATTGTTAGCCTTGTATTAGTGTTTGATTTTGTGTGGATTAATTATTTTGATTAATGATTGGTGGATGTTTGTATTGTTAGTGGTTTGATTTGATTCTTGTGTATCATGAGGGTTCTTTAACTTTTTATTATAGCTAGACTTATATATTCTCTTGTAGTAGTTGGATTGATGAGTCCACAACGACTCGGGTCTCACCCGGACTTGAGTTTTACAAGAGACATTATTAATTTTACAGCGACAATTCCATCTCAACTTTGTTACTTCTTTTCTCTTGATTTGTGTTCATTTGATAAGAGTAGCTAACCTATTTGATGAGTAACATGTGGATGAATTTACACTATCCTTATAACTGCTAGAGGTGCTTAATTATTGACATTTGGTTATGCCTAGGGTTGGTGATCAAGAACCAATATTTCAGGGATAATCTTATATTTGGGATTAGAATCTATAAAATCATTTATAAGTAACCATTATATTTGTGTAGTGATTTCGTTAAAAATTGTAAGTAAGTTAGTGAGATGCAATGAGTTAAGGGAAGAATTAACCTCATTTAACATGTGTGTTTATGTTACAATAATATAAATATTTGGAGAACACATAAATATATATACTCCTATGTTGATACCTATACTGCTTGTTAGACCCTTCTTTCCATTTTATCGAGCATGTTTTAGTTTAGACTTACTTTCTCTTGCATATTGTTTTGTCTTAATGAATACTTGTAGATGTTTGTGATAGATATAATTTCTAAACTATTTTTTTTCTTACTTATATTTTTCGTATTGAATCTTATACATGTTAAAAATCAAGTTTGGGGATAGGAAGAAAAATAAATTTTAAAGTTAGTATACTTCCTTTTAGTTTAATATTATTGCAAGAATGTTTTAGGCTATATTTACTTTCTCCTACAAACATTCTATCCTGATTATGCACGTAAATGAAGTTGATAGGATGTTATAGTAGTTAGTAGATTCAACTTTTACTTTTTCTTCCTGCTACATTTTATGGAATTTAGTGTAAGATATTTAAAAAATCAAGTTTGAGGGGGGGGGGAAGAAAAATTTCTTTTAAAAAGAAGTAAACTAAATTTTATTTGTCCTCAATTAACTATATTTTTAAAATTAATTTAACATGACCTTGGATATTAGATTTTAACTTTAAATGATTATATTTATATTTGTAACTATTATGATAAAATTATGTAAAAGCTTTTAGTAATGAAGATCAATTCTAAAGTAAAAGATAATTTGTATGAATGGATAAGACTATGTTTTTCTATTGAAAGTAAAAAAAATTGCATTTTTAAAGTATTAAGAATCTTAGAGTTTCATGTAAGAAGAAAATAATGAAACTTTATGAAAAATTATAAAACAAATATGAATTTATAAAGTGAAGAAAGGTAAAAAGTTTTAACTTTAAGAAGAAGATAGTGGAGTTCAAAATTATTAAAGGCTATCCAGATATAATAATCCTCGCTTGAAAAAGAAAAACAAAAGAAATGATTGAAAAGATGATAAAAGAAAAAAAAAGAGGAAAAAGAAGAAGAAGAAAAGTAAAAAAGAAGGAAAAGAAAAAAAGAAAAATGAGTGAGGAGAAGCTTGAGGAGATGCCTGATAAAAAAATGGCTTCACTTGAATCTACTTACATTTTCTAAACTTGTATTGAAGTATTAGAGCATTACCAGTAAAGTTTTCATGATGTTATTTTTCATATGAATGTTCTAAGTATCCTTGATATGACAAATTATAATTCTTGTTGAAATGGATAAAGATTCATAAATCTTAAATTTGATTACTAAGTACTCTTAGACTTAGAGTTTGAATCTAAGTTATTAAAGGTTTTTCTTAAATTTTGTTATTTTTTATTAAACTAAAGAATAAAAGTTATAATTTAATCTCTATCCTAAGTCATATTTTTATATAGTAAAAGGGTTACTTGAGGACAGGTATTGTTTAAGTTTGGGGGATTTTGATACGCCTAAATATTACTAACTTTTTCATATATATTTTATACTCAATTTTAATGATATTACACTTTAAAGGAAGGTATTTTACATATTTTTGGTTTTAGGTACAAGAGATGAACTTTTGTAGAAAATGAAGCAAAAATGGTGTAATGTTGAGTAAAAACAAGCAAGAAAAAAAATTCTGACTTGACACATTTTGATATGTCTTTCTATGCTTAATCTACTTTACAGTTCTCAAATATTTTTGAATGAAATTACACTTTAAATAAAGGTTGTTTTCATGCTTATTTTGTAGGAATATATATTAGGAGAGAAATGTAATTGAAACAGGGTGAAAATGAGCTGAAACAGAGCCAAACGAAGCAAAATGGTGGAGCTGCTACAGAGTGGCACATGATGCACCAAACCGGCGCATGATGTGCCAAAATCCAGAGAACTGGCTCATGATGAGCTAGAACTGGCACATGATGCACCAGAGATGACTTTTTTGCGGATTAAGGAGGTTTGAGATGAATTTTGCGCAAATTTTTAAAGGGACACTTGTCATAAACACCCATTGGAGTGATTCAATGCATCTAGACACTTTGGAAGGTTCTTTTATGAAGGGATATGTATCTTGGATCAATGGACATGTCTTTTGAATTCAAAAGAGTTTACTTTTGGATAAAATTTTGGAGGGAATTTTGAATTCTTTTTGGAGGAAGGTAGCCTTTTATAAAAGAGATGGAAGTCTAGGGCTTGAAGAGGGGTTGTGTGTGTTTGTGTGTGTGTGTGGCATGAGAATAAGAGAAAGATGAAGGCAAGAGAGAAAAATTCAAGGGCTTGGAAATTTTCTTGAAGGATTGCAAGAGGAGAGGGAAGGTTGGAGATTTCTTCTTCATTACATTTCTTGGAGAGAATTGAGAGCGCTTGTAAGGAGAGAAAGAATTGAAGAGAACTTTAGGGATTTGCTTGGGAAGGATTGTGAGATAAGTTGTGTCTTTTATTTCTTTTGTTTTGTAAAACTATTTTTATTAATAAAATCTATGTTTTGTCTTATCATTCTCATGAATTATGAGTAGTCTTCTTTATCCTTCTGCTTACTTTAAGATATGGTTTTGTGAAGAATTGATTTTGTTTTATACGGTTTTAAATGTCAATAATTTGTGATGATTTGAACCCAGATCTTCATTTATCTTTCAATTTGGCCAATTGAAGAGTTAAAATGTGTTGATAACCATATGTTCTGAAAGTGCTATGATTTCTACAACATGGGGAGAATAACATTTGCTTTTATGGGAGAGTATTTTATCCATGGAGTTGGGTGTAGATAAATAGAGAAATATACGTTGTTGGATGCAGAATTGGAGATTTTAAGGTGACATATTAAAATCCCCAATTTGGCCGAGTTGATTGGAAACTGATGCGAGATTGTTAGCCCTCAGATGATGGAGTAGCGGGAGTCTGGAGTGGCAACCAGTATCCTCCCACAATAACCACAAAATTAGGGACCATACTCTGGATTAGTCAATATTCTTTATTTAGTCGGAAGAATGTAAAGAATAGAATTGCTCCTATTTAGCACAAAAAAAAAAAAAAAAAAANATAAAATCAATCTGACTCCATATTTTTTATAATTTAAATGAAAGAGCACTATACCTCAAACCTTGTATCTATCCCAAAGGATAAACACAAGACTTGAGGATGAGGCTCGATCAAATAAATTAAGAAATGTATGATATCCTTTTGGTCTGCAAAACTGTTTTATTTGTCGACAATTTCCCCTATTTAATATGAAGAATTAAATAGGGTTTATATTAAGCTGGGTTCGGACAAGCTTCCTATAAGGGCAAACCCCTATAGTTAATTACATCCTAAATGACCGAAGTCATCTAAGAAAACTCTTGATAAAAATCAAGAAATATTATCTTCAAAGATTTCAAAAGGATAGGACTTTTCAACAAGATCGGACAAAAAGGTGTGAAAAAAGATTGGCTCAAATTTGGAACATTTATTGTAAAATCCAAAGGAGGAAGAACTAAAGGATGTCATTGATTCGGAGGAGAACCTCGGTGACCTCCCGATCTATCCTGATATTTGGCTTCAGTTTTGAGGAGAAATATTTAGTTGTTTCATCCTGCAGATTTTATTAGTCAGGGCTTAAATTCGTGTGAAATGATCACACAAACAACCTGAAAGATGTAAGGATTTAGGTCATGACGAACGACAACCTCAAAATCCTAAAACGAGTTAGAGCTTATATTGTACAATAGAGTTGTTTAAAGGCCTAAAGATAAGGCGAGGTTTTATGTTGCATAAGCAAACATTCTCAGTCCTATGGCTTTGGTTGTTTAATTCTAAGGAAGGAAGTTGGTTTAGCTGGGGAAGACATGTTTTGTTGTTGAAGATGGCCGTGCTAACCACCATGCTAACTCCAAGCTCCTCGTCGTAATGAGTTTAAGTTTTCTAGGGTGTCAAGTTATGATGTCAAATCAGATGACCCTATGGCTGAAGTTCTTTAAATATTATGAAGATGTTAAAGTTGATTAGAGCAACACCGGTTAGGATCCCACGGTTTTCTCGTTCCGGTACCACTATTTTCTATTGGATTCACTTAGTCTAAATGAATTTACTAAACTCAGAGTATTTCATTTAGACTATGGGAAGCTTTGTTAGCAACCGTAGGTTACCTCCTCCGAGGGATTCCCGATCATCCGATAGAGATGTCTTAATGTTTGTGTGATGTTTGTGATTAAATTTTGAGTTGTTTTATATTTTGAATGTTGTGGCGGTGAACCGTGGGAAGCCTCGTTAGCAACCGTAGGTTTCCTCCTCCGAGGGATTCCCGATTATCCAATAGAGACGTCTTAATTTAGTTGAAGTTGTAGTTTTTTGAGGAATTCCCGATCATCCGATAGAGACATCTTAATTTAGTTGAAGTTGTAGTTTTGTGTGATGTGTGTGTCCTTGAGTTGTTTTATATTTTGAATGTTGTGGCGGTGGATTTTTTTTGTGATGTTTGTGATTAAATTTTGAGTTATCTTATATTTTGAATGTTGTAGCGGTGAATTTTATCTTGGTTGATTTTAGTTTTAGTTTTGGTTATTTTGTGGCTATCCTAGCAGTTTTGGTTTTCCTGCAAGGTGATATTGTTGTTTAACATGCAAGTTTTTTAAGCACAAAAAGTACAGTACGAAAGTGCAAGAAAGACGACACTGTAAACTATAAAAAGCATACCTGGCGAGTCTTCTCGTTCCACCACCTGAAACTCAAACTGCATGTTTTTATATAAAGCAAAAAAGTAAGGTTTTTGTGATCTACCCAACTCTAGGTCATATCTTGGTGGGTCCCTATTAATTTGATTAAGGATGTTTTCGTCAAGCAAAACATATTAAGTTTAGTAGACCTCCGAGATATCCAACAACTCTGGAGAAAGAAGCAGGTCGATTCTTCCCTCTCACTGCCTGGTGAAAAGTCTCGAGCTCATTTAAACTTATTATGTTGCTTAATAATCATCCTAGTAAATAATTTTAATGCTCAGTGAACTTTGATGTTTCAATTATCCCTAAGAGTCGGGTAATTATCACTTATAATTTAATTTGAGAATTATGTGAGTGAAGACCCTTAAAGGGACAAGTTAATGTTGTCAAGACACTTAGCCAACTTCTTAACTTGGGCTTGTAGTGTTTTAAAGGTGTTCAATTTTAATTATGGTTACTTTTCTAATCCTAATTTAATATGAATTGATTTAGCTTAGGTCACTACTAAGCCCTTTAGACTTTTGATAGATGTCTTAGTTATATTTTGAAAGAGATTGAATTTTTAGGTGATGATGATTCATTATCAAAATTTTTAAAAGTTATTTGAATCATTAAATAGGGATATTAAATTAGTGAGTTATCAACACACAAAATCATGCCTGTAAGTGTAGGATCATTTAGTTGACTAAACTTCTAAATTTTAATAATTTAAGGAAATTACAAATTTATCCTTTAATTAACAAGAATGAAATTGGTTTCTACCAATTAATCCCCTTATATTTCAATCATCCAAATATGCTGATTAGGATTAAAGGTTACCCATTTCCCCTTTTGACTTAAGCCTAAATGTTAATTAAGACCAAATTTCTAAAATTACAATTTTGCCCCTCAGACTCTATCACTTTATAATTTGTCAAATTCAAATGACTTTGGAATTTTTATCCCACCTTACTCATGGGTCAATTAAGACATCGAAGGAGATAATGTGATTTTTTAAAATTTAATTTAATTTACATATTTATTTTTATGCAAAAATTGGACTTTTCAAAGAAAAATCCATAACTTAACTAAGACAAAGCCTAATTCCTTAAAATTTTTCTGGAGGTAGACTTCGACCAGAGAGCTATTGGGACCAAATTTCATGATTTATTGAGTTATATTTGAATTTTAAGAATTATTTTATGTTTTAGAGAATTTATTAACTAAAAAATATTTTAAATGTGGAAAATTAAGTTTTATATTTTTATTAAATATTTCTAAGGTCAAGGAAACCAAAGAAATAAATTTTACTTTTTTTTTATTTTTCTTTGAATTGTTGGAATTATTTTAGTAAAAATCCATTTTTAGCCATTTTAAAAAAAATATTTTAAGCTTCAAAATTCAATATCTTCACTTAGAAAATCAAGAAAAATATTCCAATTATTTTTAAGTGCTTAGAAAATAATTTAGAACATTTACATGAATTTTATTATTTTTTGTGATTTTTATCATTTTTTAATTATTTAAATATTAAAAATAGGCTAAAAATAAAATTTTTATTTTAATTAGCATTTTATTTTTATAAAATTCCTCTGTTCACAGAGAACTCCAAAAAATAATTTTTATAATTTTTTAAGGTATATTTTAATTATTAAAAATCATTTTAGTGTTAAAATGATACTTAACATAGAAAATCAATTTGAGTTATCAAATGAGTTCCAAATGTTTTTGAAATTTTTATGGGGAATTCTCTGAAGCTCAAATTATAGTGGAGATTAAAAACGAAGTCATTTTGATGTTTGCATTTCCCAAATTAATTTTCTTTGTGTTTTAAGATTTTGTTCAAATTAGGTGTATTCTTAATGACCTAGCTCATAAAACCTTTTTCTAAAGGGTTCTCTGGTCATGATAAACCTTTTAAAATTTTCTTGGAATTTTTTAAGCATCATGTTAGTAATTATGATTAATTTATGTAAATAGTAAACATAAACTTGAAAAATATGGATCTCTGTCTAGAGATCTCATCTGACTTTGGAAAAATCAAAGAATGTTCCCTAAGATAGAGGCAATAACATGCCAATATTTCAAGCCATGGTGAAATATGTACATGCATGGAGAATCAAAAGACTCAAAATAATATTTAATTAATTAAAAATAAAATATGAATAAAATGAACTTCAAAAAATTTTCACATTATTCTCATCTGTTCACTGAGCAAGAGGGTATTTTTATTTTATTTTTGTAGTTTTTCTACACCAAGATATGGATTTTTGAATTTAAGGCTACTTAATTAAATCAGAAAATATCCTATTTATCTACTTAAATACACGACACCACCACATCCTAGGCGTCTCCAAAGCTCCACGCGGTTTCCTCTAGTTCGGCACCGCCATCCACCTCAGTGTTGACTCGGCTCGCGTTTCATGTAAGAAGGCACTGTCCGACTAGATCTCGTCCGTTGATGAGATAAACGCACGATCGGACGGTTCCCCGTCACCATCCCCAATGCCTTAACCCGAGAACCATCCATTTTTAAAGCTTAGGATCTCACTCATTTCTTAACCAAATTAAGTGCAGTTTGTTTCTAAATGCTCGTCTAGGTGTGACAAACACATCCTTATGGTAATCATGCCATTAAATTAGCTCTAATCAAATGGAGGAAACAAAACAAGCTCAATAAGAGGGGAGTTCAATACCTTTGCTCGGAGAAGAAAAGCTTCGATCAGAGGTGCTTGACACTTTCGTGGAGGTCCAAGTAGGCTAGGGATTGATCCTCTTACTGTGGTGAAAGGTCTAGGTGTGAATTTGACCAAGCTCAATTTTAGGTGTTAGTCTAGAGCTATGTTAGGGGCTTTGTAAGAGAGGGATTTGTTGGGCTTCTTCTTCTTTCATGGTGATGATGGTGTGTGTGAGTTTAATTTGATTTCAGTGGAGTGTAGAGGTGTGGAGAGCTCTGTCCTATCTCCGACAAGGTTTTTTGAGCTAAAAAATTGAACTTCGACAAAGGGATTTAGGGCAATGTGGTGGTTAGGTTGCACTTTGGATGTCTCAAGGAAGCTCAGAGAATGATTTCAGAGGGTATCCTTAAGAAATTTTCAACACACCTCCCATTGGCCATGGAGGTGAGCTTTTATAAAAGTGGCCAATGGTGGCTTTGTGGGTCAATTGAAGGGTGCAAAGTGCTGTCTATGTGGAGGGCAGAGAGGCTCTAAACTTAAAATTGGATGAGGTGGCCTCAAGCTTTGAATTGGTTTTTGGTTTTTGGGGGTGGCTCATGGTTTTGGTGTTTTTCGGCCACTAGGCTGGCCGGCCAGGCTAGGGGAGGTGGCTAGGAGGTCAGGTGAGCCAGAGGAATCCGTCACAGTAATTAAATGAGTTGGTGTTTAGTTTTGGCAAAGGAAATCCTTGACTTAAGCAAATTTGGAATGAAATCCCTTGATTTGGGGATCCCTTGGTCCATGGCTCATTTGGGTGGTTCCATGGGGTTTAGTCTAGTCAATAAGATTTAAATTTTTGCTATGGTGGTCTTTGGTTGGTCAATTTGGCTTGATTGGGTCAACTTTTGGTAAAGGGGTCCATGTAGGTCAATTTGGCTTAAAGTGGGTTTAGGTTAGGTTAGTCATAACCTTGAGCCCAATTGATTGATCAACATTGTATAGATGATTGTAATGAAAATTTTTGGTGAGGATTGAAGTGATTTTGAGTTCAATTGGGGGTCCAATTTGAGGGATTTTGGAATTTTGATCAGTTTAGGCATGTTGGACTAGACTTGGGTCTAGATTGGGCTAGTCTTGGGCTAAGTACAAGTTTTTTGTTGAGAATGGTCAATAGGAATGTCATGAAGAATTTTCAACATGAATTGGGTTCCAATTTTGGGGTTAGGGCAATCAATTTAGTGGAATCTTGAGGTATGGCCATTTTGGGGCAACTTTGGGGATTTTTGGATTTAAGTTGAAATTAAATGAAACTGAGGTTTTACCAAGGCCACTTGAAGGTCAAGTTTGATGTTTAGGAATGTTATGAAAAAAATTTCAAAATAAATTTTGACAAATTGAGTAGGCTATAGGTTCAATTTGGTGAGATCAAGTCATATGGCCAAAATTGGGGGTTTGCCTTAGATCAAAATTTGGCTCAAAGAATGGGCCAATTGAGCTTGAATTTAGTTTAGATTGGTCATATGAAAGTTTAATTTGAGTTTAGAATTGAAATTGGGGGAAACTGGGACCAATTTGATGGACATTTGGGAGTTTTGGTCAAAATGGTCAAATTGGGTCATGTTGTAGTTGAGAAAAATGAAATTTGAAATATTTGGAAGGTTTTGGAAATTTTTGGGATTTTTTGAAATTTTTGAAATTTTTGGCTAAGGAGGGGCAATTTGATAATTTGGCAATTTTTGTTAGTAATTTTGGGTAATTTGGATGTTTTTAAAATATTTGAAATGATTTTTGAATAAATTTGGGTATTTTGGGTAAATTTGGGAATATTGGCCAAATTTAGGGTTTCAATGGTACTTAGGTAATTTGGGAGAATTTAGTGGCAAAAGGCCAAGTTGAGTATTTTTGGTAGAATTGGGGTGCCAATCACCATAAATGAGCTATGAACCAATGGAAACCCCATTTGGGTCCTCTATGTACTAGTCTTAGCTAAACCTCAGCCTAGGGCTAGTAGGTTTAGAGGACCATCTACATGAGTCTCCCAAAGGATCAATGGATCAAAGTCAAGGAATTTTGGGTTTAAGGAATTGAGTAATTGTCAGTGTAGTGAGCGAAGTGAGTGCCTTAGCTCCAGACCAACACCCAGGGTCAACCCTAAAGTCAAGCAGCCTTATGGGAACTCTCCTTGAGCTCCCCCATATTGACCCACCTACTAAGTGCTAGAGGTTAAGACCACTATGTGAACTTCAAGTTGAGTAAAGAGGAGTTTGGAATTTCTAATGGTGAGGGTTCCTTTTCTAGTTTTTCTAGGAATAGTCAACAGGAAAGACCTATGGCTAGACCCTAGGCTACTAAAGAGGAAAACCTAAACCTTAAACAAAAGTGAGGTCAATAATAATAAAACTTTCTGTCCAGGTTCAAATTCCTTTTTTATTATTTCCGATCATGCCATTTTTCATTCGTTTCTTATAAATCCTAGCATTATCATAAGATTCATTCTTAATTTCTTCAATCTCATTCAATTGCAATAATCTTTTCTCACCAGCATCTTTCAAATTGAAATTGAATTCCTAAATAGCCCAATAAGCTTTATGCTCCAACTCTACTGACAAGTGACAAGTCCTCCCAAAAATTAATCTATAAGGGGACATATCTATAGGCGTCTTATAAGTTGTCCTATATGCCCATAATGCAGTATCTAATCTAATAGACCAATCCATCTTACTAATATTGACACTTTTTTCCAAAATTCTCTTAATTTCATGATTAGATACTTCAGCTAAACCATTTGTTTGAGGATAATAAGCAGTTGCAATTTTATGCATTATATTATATTTTTCGACCAATCTTGCAATGGTAACATTTCTAAAATGAGATCCTCCATCGATAATGATTACCTAGGCATTTCATATCTTGTAAAAATACTTTTAATTAAAAATTTTGAATCACTCTGAGCATCACATTGAGGTAAAGTGATTGCTTCAATCCATTTTGAAACATAATCTATTGCAATCAATATATGTATATATATATATATATATACATATTCGAATGAAGGTATAAATGGTTTCATAAAATCCAATCCCCATGCATAAAAAATTGAATTTCTAAGTTAAAATTTAGAGACATTTCATCTCTTTTTGAAATATTACATACTCTCTGACATCGATCACATGTTTTTATATATTTACATCTCTAAATAGAGTATATCAATAAAGTCCAGATTTCAAAATTTCATGAACAGTTCTATCATTCTCAAAATATCCTCCAAATTCAGAGTCATGACATTTCTGCATAATTTCTTGAATTTCTTTGTAAGGCACACATCGTCTCATTATTAAATCTTTGCATTGTTTATATAAATAGGGGTCATCCCAAAAATAAGACTTTGTATCGTGAATGAATTTCTTTTCTTGTTGTTTTGTTAATCCATTTGGTAAAATACCACTAACAATATAATTTACAATATTAGCATACCAATGTATTTCTCATCCTTTTACAGTATAAAGTTGTTCATCAGAAAAATTTTCATTAATTTATTTTTCCATATCAAGTATTTCTTCTTGTTCTAACCTAGATAGATGATAGTAATTTGAATATCAATCTATTTCCTATCGACCATTACAAAATCAAACACTTGAATGAGAAGTATCCATCTAATTAATCTTGGTTTCACATCCCTTTTTGCATCAACTATTTAATAGTCGAATGGTCAGTATGTGATACACCTAAAATATATAGTATTTTTAGACACATTTTTATATCTATTTTTGAGATATTGCATTTTGATATACACCTAAAATATAGTATTTTTAGACAATACACCTAAAATATATAGTATTTTTAGACACATTTTTATACCTATTTTTGAGATATTGTGCTTTAATGGAAGGTGTATTTTTGTGCTTTTCTTGCAAATACAAATAAAAAGGTGAAAATTGCTTAAAAGAGTGAAAAAGGATCAAATTTAGAGCAAAAAGGTGAAAAATGTGCAAATGAGTTTTGGCGCCTAAGCGTCAGATCCGACGCTTAAGCGCCAGTTAAACAGAGAAGACCGCGCTTAAGCGCCAATGGCAGTTACTAAACTAGTAAAGTCAATTTTTGCAAATTTTGAAGATTTTTTTGAGGCACCCATTAGCTTAATAAGTGGTTATAACCACCATGGACAAAAATTATCACAAAAGGATGCATCTCTTTGGGAAACACATCAAATTGGGACACATTTTGAAGAGTTTCTAAGACACCTCTTGGAAAACTATAAAGGAAAGAAGAGAGGACTTTGAAAAGGGTCCTGAAAATACTTGGAAAGTTTTGAAAGTTCATCATGGGGAGAAGTTAGTTCAGAGAGATTTTCAGACACCACTTTTACTTTTATTTTATCCTTTTTGTTAGTTTATTTTGAGTGATTGTAAAGAGAAGAGAATCAAAGGAACTTTAAGATTTTGGTAGAGAACTTGAGATATGCTTTTATCTTTTTGCTTTGAGACTACTTTTGATTTTAATTGAGACTTGCTATTGGTTTGCCAATGATTTCTACTTTTAAACTAAAGTGTAGTTTTATTTTCTCCATGGATTCTGAGTAGTTTTCGTTATCTTTCTTCTTAAAATGATAATTGATTAAGTTTTGGATGGAAATTGTGGAGAGTAATGATCTTTAATGTTGGAAGAAGTTGTGATGATTTAAATCCATGCACTTCATTTACTTCTTGATTTGACTAATCTAGATGTTAAAATTTTTTGTGAGAACATGTAAGAACTGGGCTGGTATTGTTTCAGTCAACAATTGAAAAGAATCACATGAGGTTGTATGAATGAGAATGTAGTTCATATGATTGAGTACAAATAAATAGAGAAATATTCATTGAAGGGTGTAGAGTTAGAGAACTTTAAAGTGACAGGTTAAGCCCCCAATTTGGTTTATTGTTTTAGGTTATGATATGAGATTTTATCCCCTAGGTGGAGGGAATCGAGGGAACTCTAGAGTGAGAGCTAGTATCTTTCCTGCCTAGCCGGTTTTCAGAACTATTAAAACTTTAAATTAGCCAATGTTCTTTATAACAACTCTAGTAAAGGTAATGAATATTATTGCTCTTATTTGGCACAACACAATTTACATACTTTCACAACATAATTTTTATACTTATTACTGATTCATGATAAAAAGAAAGATATTTTTCTTATAAAGTGCTTTTCATCTACAAAACTCTAGTTATCTATTTAAGTTGTTACTGTTTTGTCAAAATGTCAAAAATACCAAGAATATTTGAATTTTTATTACTGTAAAATATATTCAGTTTAAGTAATTTTATTTTTAAAATTTGAAAGTTTTGTAAAAGTGCATATTGTATAAATTCCTTGTGGGTTTGATAGTCAGGTCTTAATAAAAAATTCTTATATTACTTGATAACGATACGTATACTTGCGTAGTATCCCAATATATATAAATTAAAAGTTAAATTTTTATTTTTCTTAGGATCAAGTTTTTGGTTTTGTTGTAAAGTAAGGAAATATAAGTGAAATATAATATGAATTATTGTTATACTTTGCATATTAGCAGTATGAAGGAACCAGTATGCACAACACATTTAACTCCAATCAGATATGACTTAAACTTATCAAAAGCATATTCAATGGCTAACAACTCTCTTTTAGTGGTGGTGTAGTTAATCTGAGCATCATTAAGAGTCTTACTAGCATAATATATAACTTTAAAAATCTTATCATACCTCTACCCTAATACAACTCCAATTGCATAATCACTAGCATCACACATTAATTCAAAAGGTTTCTCCCAATCAGATGAAACAATTATAGGAGCAGTGATCAATTTTTCTTTTCAAGTTTCAAATGCTTTAAGGAAATCTTGGTCGAAAACAAATTTTATATCTTCTTCTAGAAGTCGACATAAATGTTTAGTAATTTTTGAAAAATCTTTAATATATCGCCTGTAAAATTTAGCATGTCCTAAAAAACTCTTAACTCCTCTTATATTAGTAGGCGGAGGTAAGTTTGATATAACCTAAATTTTTGCAGGATCTGCTTCCATGCCATTTTTTGAAATTTTATGCCCAAGCATGATTCCTCCTGCAACAATAAATTGACATTTTTCCCAATTCAATACAAGATTAGTCTTTTCACATCGTTCAAGAACATTCTCTAAATGATTTAGATATATTTCAAATGAAGTTTGAAACATAGAGAAATCATCCATAAAAATTTCAATCCATTTTTCAATTAAATCATTAAAAATTGATATCATACATCTTTAAAATGTAGTAGGCGCATTACATAATCCAAAAGGCATTCACCAAAAAGCAAAAGTTTCATAAGGACTAGTAAATGATGTTTTCTCCTAATCCTTTAGAGCAATAGGAATTTGAAGATAACCAGTATATCTATATAGAAAACAAAAATATCTGTGCCCAGCCAACCTATCCAACATCTGGTCCAAAAAGGGTAAAGGAAAATGATCATTCCTGGTGGCAGAACTTAATTTTCTATATTCTATGCGGATTCACCATCCAGTGACTTGTCTTGTTGGTATTAATTCATTATTCTCATTTGACACCACAGTCACACATTCTTTCTACAGAAACAAAGTGAATTGGAATTACCCAAGCACTGTCTGAAATAGGATATATTATTCCAGCATCTAACAATTTTAAAATTTCTTTCTTAACAACTTCTTTCATCATAGGGTTCAAGTTGATCTTTGAATAAAATTCTATGCATACAAATTGAAAGATTGATTCCTTTAATATCAGTTAATGTCCATCCAAAGGATTTTTTATATCTTCTCAAAGTTTGCAACAACAGTTGTTCTTGCTCATCACTTAATTCTGAGGATACAATAAGAGATAATGTAGATAAATCTCTTAAGAATGCATACTTCAAATGTGTAGGAAGTGTTTTTTGTTATAGTTCAGGAGGTTTCTCAATAGATGAAATCAATTTCTTATTACTTTTTGTAGGATCTATCAATCAAATTTTTGATGAACATAATCCAAATCTTCTTTACTCACTTTCGTAGATTCATCTTGAATTTTATCCTCATCTTGATATTCCGTATATTCCTTGTCAAATTCTATTTCAAATGTCTTTCTAAAATATTCATGGCTTAGATATTCATTAATATCCATTTCGAAGCATTCAATTTCTTCCTCTTTTGCAGGGTATCTCATTGATTTTGCAATATTAAATGTTGCCTCTTAATCACTAACTCTCATAGTTAGTTCACCTTTCTGCATATCTATCAAAGCTCTTCCACTGGCCAGGAATGGTATTCCTAAAATGATAGGAATTTCCTTATCTTCCTCCATATCTAATACAATAAAGTCCACATGAAAGATAAATTTATCAACTTTTACCAAAACATCTTCTATAACTCTTTAGGATAGGTAATCGAACGATCAGCTAATTGAAGAGTTATAATCGTAGGTGAAATTTCTCCTAAGCCCAACCTTCTGAAAATTGATAATGGCATAAGATTAATAATGACTCCTAAATCATATAAAGTTTTTCTAAAAAATATTTCGGTAATAGCACAAGGAATTGCAAAACTTTCAAGATCTTTGAGTTTTTCATGAAGCTTTTTTTTTGAATTATAGCGCTACACACTTCACTGAGTGCAACAGTCTTGTTATTTACAAACTTCCTTTTCTTATTAAGTATATTCTTTATGAACTTCACATAGCTTGACATTTTTTCCAAAACTTCAACAAATGGAATGTTTATTGTTAATTTCCTCATGATTTCTAAAAATTTTGAAAATTGGTTATTGTTGACCTCACTTTTGGTTGAGGTTTAATTTTCCCTCTTTAGTTGCCTAAGGTTTAGCCATATGATTTTCCTGTTGACTATTCTTAGAAAACTAGAAAGGAACCCTCACCATTAGAAATTTTAAACTCCTCTTTGCTCAACTTGAAGTTCCACATATTGGTCAAAACCTTTAGCACTTAGTAGATGGGGTCAATATAAGGGAGCTCAAGATGAGTTCCCATAGGATTTATTGACTTTAGGGTTAACTTTGGGTGTTGTTCTGGAGCTTGTTCACTCACTACACTTACTATCACAATCACTAACAATCCCTAAACCCAAAATTATTGACTTTGATCCCTTGATCTTTTGGGAGACTCATGTAGATAGCCCCCATAAACTCATCAGCCCTAGGCTGATTGGTCCATAGCTCATTCATGGTGCTTGACACCCCAATTATACCAAAAATACCCAACTTGGCATATTGCCCACAAATCAACCCAACTTACCTAAATGCCCTTGAAAACTTAAATTTGATCAAAAATCCTAAATTCACTCAAAATACCAAAATTTATTCAAAAATCATTTAAAACCTTTTCAAAAAATCCAAATTACCCAAAACCACCCAAAAATTCCAAATTTACCAAAATACCCAAAAATTACAAAAATACCCTTGGCACCCCAAACTTTCCCAAAACCTCTAAAATCACTCCAAATGTTTCCAAAACCAATTTGAACCATTCAATTGAACACAGTTTGACCAATTTGACCATTTTGACCAAAACCCCCAAATTACTTTAAAGGCTCAATTTCCCCAAATTCACCTTAAATGTCCATTAATTTGGTTCCAATTTCCCTCAATTTCAATTCTAAACTCAAATTAATCTTTCATTTGACTAATCTAAACCAAATCTAAGCCTAATTGGCCCATGCTTTGAGCTCAATTTTGATCTAAATCAAAATCCCAATTTTGGCCCTATGACTTAATCCTACCAAATTCAAACCCATAGCCTAATCAATTTGTCCCAATTTGAATACTAAACTCTTTATAACAATCCCACACATCAAATTAAACCTTAAATTGGCCTTAGTGAAGCCTCAATTTCACTTAATTTCAACCTAGGTCCAAAAATCCACAAATTTGCCCCAAATTGGCTATGTCTCTAAATCCACCAAATTGAAAGCCTTAACCACAAAGTTTCCACTCCATTCCTTCATGAAAAATCCTCATAAAATCTTCCTTGATCATTTACACCATTCAATTAAGCCAAATTCTAAGCCTAGCTCAACCTAAGCTCAAGTCTAGTCCAACATGCCTAAATTGACCAAAAGCCCAAAATCCTTCAAATTGAGCTTACAATTGAAATCAAAATCATTTCATTCATTCACCAAAAATCTTTATAACAATCATCTAAACAATTTAGAACAATAAATTGGGCTCAAAGTCTTGGCTAGCCTAACCCAAACCCAACTTTTAGCCATTTGGACCCATGCACCAAAATTGACTTAGCCATGCCTAAGCCACCAAATTGATGACACCACAACCACTAAGCACACTCAATTGACCAGGCTAAGCCCCCTTGGACTATCCATGGTGAGTTGTGGACCATTGGATCCCTAAATTAAGGGATTTATGCCCATTTATGGGCCTTAACAAAAAATCTCTTCCATCATCACTTACCATTGAGGGTTAATTATAATTAACCCTCCCACTGGCTCACCTGACCTAATGGCCACCTCCCTTGGCTCTGTCGGTCGGCCTAGTGGCCAGAAAACACCAAAAATGAAAGTCCCAAGCCAAAATTCAAACCCAAACTCACCCATCTGAGGTTGTTGATTCCAATTGGCTTTAGCATTTCAAAACCCTCCACCTAAGAACCATTTTGCACCCCTCAATTGGCCATGACAACCACCCTAGGCCATTTTTATTTAAACCTCACCTCCATGGTCAAAAAAAGTTGTGCTGGGAACTTTAAGGAAACTCTGCCAAAATCTCACCAGAGCTTCTCTAAACCATTCCAAGTGCAATCCCCTTGCGCTCAACCATTGATAGCCACCCCTTTGAGCCAATTTCTCCATTGAAATTTTCCTCAAAAACCAGGCAGAACTCTCCACAGCTCCATAGCTCATCAAAATTCAATTACTTGTGCATACACCATCCCCACAGTGAGAGAATTTGATTCCCCACAAAAGCCCCCTCTTAAATAGCCCCTAGCATAGACTTTGATCAACACATGAATAATTCACTAAGGCTTGAGACTTCATCTGGAGGTTTGTTGGGTCTAATCAAAGCTACCACAACCATCTGATTGAGGCCTCCCCTCTCAGACAAATGTATTAAACTCCAACCCTAAATCGATCTTGTTTCGACTCTCCATACGTATTTACTGTATTTCATACCATATAAACAGTATAGTTGTGTTCTTCTTAAGTAGATGAAGGTTTAAAAACAAACCCCATGCAATTTGGTTAAGTATGGGTCAATATCTTAAGGTTTTAGTGTGAATGGCTTACGGGTTAGGTCACTTGGGAACGATAGTGGAGAGCCATCCGATCATGCATGTATTCAACGAATGGAGGAGATCAAGCCGGATAGATCCATGGTGCATAAAGCGCAGTCCGCATGGAGGCTACGTGGCTGGAGGCATCAAATGGCAGAGCAACGTATGGAACCTTTGGAGCGGACGAGGATGAGTTTGTGCTGCGTGGATACGTAGAAAAATAGGGATTTTTTTGGATTATTTTAAATGCCTAAATTTCAAAAATCCATATCTTTCTTTTGAAAAATTAGAAAAATAAAAGAAAAATAATATCTTGCTCAGTGAACAGAGGAAAATAATGTGGACTAAAAATAAAAATTATTTTCTTACTCCTTAATTTTTAATTAATTAAATACCCTCTATGGTATTTTAATTCTCCATGGCTTAAAACATTTCACCATGGCTTGAAATTTTGAGAGTTTGTTCCTCATGATAGAGGCCATGTATTCTGATTTTTCTAAGGTTAGAGGGCACCTCTATGATTATAACCCTAGTTTTTAAGCTAAGGTGACCATTTTGGCTAACTTTGATTGTATAAACTAAAATATCACTTAAAAAATTATGAAAATAATTTTAGTAGGTTTCCTGTAGTTAGAGAAATCTAAGAAAAATATTGTGATGCTTTGAATCATTTTGTAAATTTTTATACTTAGTTAATTGTAAATACCTTGTATTAATTTATGTAAATTAAATACATATAAAAAATTAACAAAATCGATTCTACATTGTTCATAAAAATCATGTCTACCCCCTATAAACATTTGAAAATTGTTTGGCTTAGTTTAGGCACTAAAATAAATTTTTTAAGGAAACCTTACCTATAAAATTAATTATATTAAATTAAATATGCTCAGAAAAATTATGAAAATTATTTTTCTGAAAAATTAACGGAGAGCCATCCGATCATGCATGTATTCAACGGACGGAGGAGATCAAGCTGGATAGATCCATGGTGCATAAAGCGCAGTCCGCATGGAGGCTATGTGGATGGCGACATCAAATGGCAGAGCAACGCATGGAACCTTTGGAGCGGACGAGGATGAGTTTGCGCCTCGTGGATAAGTAGAAAAATAGGGATTTTTTTGGATTATTTTAGATGCCTAAATTTCAAAAATCCATATCTTTCTCTAGAAAAATCAAAAAAATAAATGAAAAATACTATCTTGCTCAGTGAACAGAGAAAAATAATGTGGACTAGAAATAAAAATTATTTTCTTACTTCTTAAGTTTTAATTAATTAAATACCCTCTATGGTATTTTAATTCTTCATGGCTTAAAACATTTCACCATGGCTTGAAATTTTGAGAGTTTGTTGCTCATGATAGAGGCCATGTCTTCCAATTTTTCTAAGGTTAGAGGGCACCTTTATGCTTATAACCCTAGTTTTTATGCTAAGGTGACCATTTTGGCTAACTTTGATTATATAAACTAAAATATCACTTGAAAAATTATGAAAATAATTTTAGTAGGTTTCCTGTTGTTAGAGAAATCTAACAAAAATATTGTGATTCTTTGAATCATTTTGTGAATTTTTATACTTAGTTAAATGTAAATACCTTGTATTAATTTATGTAAATTAAATACATATAAAAAATTAACAAAATCAATTCCACATTGTTCATAAAAATCATGTCTACCCACTATAAAAATTTGAAAATTGTTTGGCTTAGTTTAGGCACTAAAATAAATTTCTTAAGGAAACCTTGCCTATAAAATTAATCATATTAAATTAAATATGCTCAGAAAAATTATGAAAATTATTTTTCTGAGTTCCTTGTGATTAGGGGCATTTTATAAAAATAACCACCATTTTTTGTGAAAATATTTCATTTTTAAAATATACTCTGAATTAAAAATAATTAAAATAATCAAAATTTTTAAAAATACAAAAAAAGGTTCAAAAATGAGTGGAAATTAAAAATAGATTTTTTGATTAAAATGTTATTTTCTATTTAAATAAATCATGAAAATTGATCTAAAATAAAATAATAAAAATAAAAATTTGATTAAAAAAATCATGAAATTTTGTCTAAGTGTTTCTTTGAACTTAGAAAACCTCTAATAATTTTTCCATAAATATAATATTTATTTTGGATAATTAAATAAATTAACTTTTGAAAATCTTACCTTTTAAATTTAAATAATTATCCATATTAAATTAAATCTTGAGAGGTCCACATGTTCTCCTCTAACATTTTAATTACATCATGGATATGACACTTTTAACCCTCAGAATCATTTGAGTTATGTTTAAAGAGTTATGAGGTGAAGTGCTCCAAGGGCAAAGTGATAATTTTAAGACTTTGTTGCCTTAATCAAAATTTAGGACTATCAAAGGGAAAAATGGGTAATCTTTATCTTAATAAATATGTTTGGATGATTGGAATATAATGTGGTTAAAGGGTAGAAACTAATTCAACACCCTTGCGTAACATCAACTAAAAGCATAATTCTCTTAATCTTCATGATTTGGAAGTCAATTAAAATCAAACAATTCTTAAGTGATGGGCTTAAGTAAGAAAGATGAAAATTTTCTTTTCTTAAGCCTAAATTTGAGGAAGTTTTGACCATTTGACAAGAATACATATCACTTAAATCAAAATTTTGATAATCACCATTTCACCTATCATGATTGTTAAGGGTTTAGTAGCGGCCTAGGCTCAATGTCTAAATTCAATTGTATGGATTTCAAAAATGATATGCTTGGTGATTAACATCTTTTAAGAACTACAAGCTTGACTTTAACTCTAGGCTCCACAGTCTTAAACAACTCAAATACGCCTTAAGGGCACCCACTCACATAACTTTTAAATGAAATATCAATTGACTAATTGAGTATCCTATCCTCAGGATAAATAATTTATCAAGTTTCACTAAGTAACGGGGTAGTCACACTCAATCTCGAATGATTATTGGAACATTATGATAAGATCAAAATGAAATCATGATATTTCAAGAGATATTCCAAGTGATCTAGGGTCACACCTTGAACATTTTTTAAATCTATTAGATATTCTGAAGGATAAATTAGACTTGTCATATTTTGTTCTAAAATTATCCACTAGGATCTTCCAAGATTCAACTAAATCATAACTTGGAGTTTGGTAGCTAAACTTTCATCTACTCATGCAATTTAAATTCCTTGCAATATTATCTATATATCTTACAAGTACTGACCTTTCAGGTGGTGGAATGAGAAGACTCGCCAGGTATGCTTTTACAGTTTACAGTACTATTTTCTCTTTTACTTTTCACACTATACTTTCATGCTTATAAAAATTACATGTTAAACAAAGATGTGACCCTGCATAAAAACTTAAAACTGCTAGGATAGCCACAAAACCAAAACCAAAACTAAAATCAACCAAGAAAAAATTCACCGCCACAACATTCAAAATATAAGACAACTCAAAATTTAATAACAAACATCACACAAAACAACAACTACAACTAAATTAAGACGTCTCTATCGGATGATCAGGAATCCCTCGGAGGAGGTAACCTATGGTTGCTAATGAGATTTCCCACGGTCTAAATGAAAGTATGGAACTCATTAAGTTGAGTTTAGTAAATTCATTTGGACTAAATGAATCGATAGAAAATAGTGGTACCAGAACAAGGGAACTGTAGGATCCTAATCGGTGTCGTTCTAATCAACTTTAATATGCCCCATAATATTTAAAGAACTGTAACCATAGGGCCATCTGACTTGACATCATGACCTGACAGACTAGAAAACTTAGACTCGTCATGGCGAGGAGCTTGGAGCTAGCACAGTGGGCAACATGTCCATCTTCAACAACAAAACATGTCTTTCTCAGCTAAATCATTCCTTCCTTAGAATTAAACAACAAGCCATAGGATTTTGAGGCTGTCTGCCTAGTGCAACATAAATCCTCAACTCATCTTTAGGCGTTTGTATAGCTCTGATGTACAATCTAAGGCCTAACTTGTCTTAGAATTCTGAGGTTGTCGTTCGCCACGACCTAAATACTCATATCTTCCAGGCTATTTGCATGATCATTTCACACAAATGTAAGCCATAAACAAATAAAATTGGCAGGATGAAACACTTAAGTATTTCTCCTCAACGTTGAAGCCAAATAATAGGATAGATTGGGAAGTCACCGAGGTTCTCCTTTGGATCTGTGACATCCCCTAGTTCTTACCCCTTTGGATTCTATAATAAATGTTCTAAACTTGAACCATTCCCCTTTCACACCTCTTTGTTTGATTTTGTTGAAAAGTCCTATCATGTTGACCTCCTTGAAGATAATATTTCCTGATTTTTATCGAGAGTTTTCTTAGGTGACTTCGACTATAGGGGCTTGCACTTATAGGAAGCTTGTCCGAACCCAGCTTAATATAAACCCTATTTAATTCTTCATATTAAATATGGGAACTTGTTAGCAAATAAAATGATTTTGCAGACCAAATAGATATCATATATTTATTAGCTAATTTTATCGAGTCTCATCCTCAAGTCTTGTATTTATCTTTTGGGATAGAAACAGAGTTTGAGGTATAGTGCTATTTTATTTGAACTATGAAAATTATGAGGTCAGTTTGATTTCATATTTTTCAAATATATAATCTCTACTTTCTTGCTTCAATCTTTGAGGAAATGGAGGTGGTGGTTTTTCTACAGTAATTTTCATTGGTTTAATATGACATTCTGACTCAAAATAAAATTCTTCACCATATTTGTGATTTTCCACCTCATCTTTTTCAACTTCAACTTCCACTTCTTTTTTAACTCTTTTTTCTAATTCTTTTCCACTTCTAAGTTGAATAGCCTTAATTTGCACTTTGTTCTAATCTTTAGGATTTATTGCAATATTACTAGGCAATGTTCCTGAGATCTATTGCTAAGTACGATAACAATACATCTCAATTGATTTTTCATGTTTCTAATTGTAGCTCCTTGACTTTGTAATTGAATCCCCATTTGCAATATCAATTCTTCCATTGAAAACTTTTTCTCCTTACTCTGCAAATTATTAAATCTCGGAGGGTAATAGGGTTTATAAGTTGGATTTGCTTGATTGTTGGAGTTTCCTAATGGGTTCACAGTGTTGTTTTCCCAATTGTGAATTTGCTGCATTAGAACTATTATTGCTCCAACTAAAATTTGGATGATTCTTCCAACCGAGAATATAATATTTGGCGTAAGGATTATTAGAACAATTATTTATTGCACCTAAGGTCTCATAAGAAGATTGTCATTCTATCATTTGTCCCAATGAATTTTACTCAAGAATAGGTAATGTCCCAGAATAATTCATTATATACTAATCTATCGTCTTTGATATAGCTGCCGCTAACATAGATATTGCATCAGAATCATGAATACTAGCTACTCTGTTTAAATTTACCCTTTCAGAGGGCCATTGAAAATTATTAGTAGCCATCTCTTTAATTAAAGAATATGCTTCATCGAATGGTTTTGACATTAATGATCCACCAGCAGCATTGTCAATTATCGATCTAAGGGATTCAACCAATCCATTATAAAAAGTTTGAATTATTAACCAATCTGGAAACTCATGGTTTGGAAATTTTCTAAGTAAATCTTTAAATCTTTCCCAGGCTTCATAAATTGATTCACCTTCAAACTGAAAAAACATGTAATATCATTTCTAAGCTTAACAATTTTTGAAGGAGGGAAATATTTAGATAAAAATTTTTCTGATAAATCTCCCCAAGTTTTGATAGATCCAGGTGCTAATGAGTTTAACCACATATTAGTTTTATCCCTTAATGAAAAAGGAAAAAGTTTAAGTCTGACTGTATCATTTACCACTCCATCATATTTAAATGTAGCATACTATTCTAGAAAACTAACAAGATGTAAATTAGGATCTTCAGTTAGTGTTCCCCCAAACTAATTGTTTTGAACCATTTGGATAATAGCAGGTTTAAGCTCAAATGAATTGACAACTACAGTTTTGTACACTTAAATGAATCTCATTTACTGTAGGATTAACATAATCTCTTAAAGGTCTCTGATGATGTTGATTTTCATTTTTAGCTTTATTCAAATTGCAAGCCATTTTACTAATATGGTCTATCTCTTTTTGTTATTTTGGAATTTTTCTAATTGTTCTTTCTAACTCAAAATCGTAAGGTACTAAATTTTCAGATCTTACACTACGCATAAACAAATACAATAAGTATTTTAAAAATAAGAAAACACACTTAAATAAAAAAAAATATTCAAATTAAACTACGAATACTCTATGATTTTTTTAAGTTTTTAAAATAATTATACTATAAATTATAAAATAACTCACTATTACTTTCCGTTACTTCCTTGCAACAGCGACAAAAAAACTTGATGTGCCCCTAGTGTGTGTTGTTTTTCTACGTATTTTATGTCAATTTAAATCCCCGACAACAGCGTCAATAATTTGATGTGGGTGGATATAGTGTGTTAGTTTTGAAAATATTTTTCAATATTACAAAATACACACGGTAGATACAACGACAAATATTCAAATTATTCCAAATAAAATAACTTTAATTAAAATAGTTTTATCTTTTACTAATCTTTAAACTGCCAAAATCCTCTTTTAAAAATAACACAAGTATACGCATCACTCAAGTAATAAAGGGCTCTAATGGAATCCTAGATATCGATCCCATTGGAAAGTTGGAATGGTTAGGTTAGGAGGATATTGGCTGCCACTCCAGAGCTCCCACTACTCTCTCCCCAGAGGGCTAACAATCTAGCATCAATTTTCAATCAACTGGACCAAATTAGGGATTTTAATCTGTTACCCTAAAATCTCTAATTCCACATCTAGCAAAGTATATTTCCCTATTTATTTGCACTTAATTCCATAGATGAAAAACTCTCCCATGAAATCAAATGTGATTCTCACCATGTTGTAGAAATCATAGCCCTTTCAGAACATATGTTTCTCAAAACATTTTAACATTTCAATTGACCAGATTAAAAGGTAAATGAAGATCATAGTTCAAATCATCACAAATTATTGACATTTAAAATCATATAAAATAAAATCAATTCTTCACAAAACCATATCTCAAAGTAGGAGGGAGAAGTATAAAGAAGACTACACAAAACTCATAAGAAGGATGCGATAAAACACAGATTTCATATAAAAAAAATAATTTTACAAAACAAAATAAATAAAAGACACAACTCATCTCACAATCTTTCCCATGAAAACTCCTAGAAGTTTTCTCCACTTCTTTCTCTCTTTACAAGCACTTTCAATTCTCTCTTAGAAGTGTAGTGACTTTCTTTCTCTCTCTAACTCTCCTTGTTCACGCCACATACCTCATGCCAAGGACTCCTCTGTTCCTCAAGCCCTAGACTTCCTTCTCTTTTATTAAAGGCAGCCACCCTCCAAAAAGAATTCAAAATTTCCTCCAAAATTATGTTTAAAAGTCAGCTCTTTTGAATTCAAAAGACATGTCCATTGATGCAAGAGACATATTACTTCAAAAAAGAACCTTTCGAAGTGTTTAAATGCATTGAATCACTCCAAAGGGTGTTTAGAACAATTTTTCCTTTGAAAATTCATGCAAAATTTGACTTGAACCGCCTTAATCCACAAAAAGTCGTCCATGACGCATCTGGCAGCAAATCTGATGCATCATGTGCCAACTCTTTGTCAAATGGCACATCTGGCGCATCATTCGCCAGTTTGCAGAAGGCCGCACTATTCTGAGTTTCAACGCATCTAGCACTGATTTGGCGCATTTGGCACCAAATTGGACTATCATGCGTCGGAATTCAAAACTTTGTTGTTTTGGCTCCAAATTTTGTCCTTTTTGCTACTTTCGCTCCAAATACCTAAAATTGATATACCTGCAACAAAAGCATGAAAATACCCTTATTTAAAGTACAATGTCACCAAAAATAAGCATAAAATATATAATTAAAACAAAATATTATTTTGGTGTATCACGAACCCATTAGAAAACTCCAATAATCAAGGAAATCCAATTTATAACCTTATTTCCCTCCAGGTTCTAATAATTTGCGGAGTAAGGAGGAAAAAAATTGTCAATGGAAGAATTGATATTGCAAATGAGAAGCCAATGACAATGTCAAGGTGCTATGTGAAGTTCATGAAGGATATACTTAATAAGAAAAGAAAGTTTGAAGATAATGAGATTGTTGCACTCAGTGAAGAGTGTAGAATGTAATTTAAAAAAAGCATCCTGAAAACTTAAAGATCGTATAAGTTTTACTATTCCTTGTGCTATTGGCAAAAGATTTTTTGGAGAAGCTTTATGTGATTTAGAAGCCAGTATTAATCTTATGCCTTTACAATTTTGAGAAGGTTAGGTTTAGGAGATATTTCACCCAAAATTGTAACTCTTTAGTTAGCTGATCATTTGATTATCTATCCTAAAGGAGCTACAAAAGATGTTTTGGTAAAAGTTGATAAATTTATCTTTCCTGTAGATTTTATTGTATTGGATATGGAGGAAGATAAGGAAATTCCTGTCATTTTCGGAAGACCATTCCTTGCCACTGGAATAGCTTTGATAGATGTGTAGGAAGGAGAGCTAACTATGAGAGTTAGTGATTAAGAGGTTACATTTAATATTGCAAAATCAATGAGATACCCTGCAAAAAAGCAAGAGATTGAATGCTTCAAAATGGATATTAACAAATTGTTGACCTTACTTTTGGTTGAGGTCTAGTCTTTCTCTTTAGCCTAGGGTCTAGCCATAGGACTTTCCTATTGACTATTCTTAGAGAACTAGAAAAAGTCACCCTCACCATTAGAAATTCTAAACTCTTCTTTACTTAACTTGATGTTCCACATATTGGTCCTAACCTCTAGCACTTAGTAGGTGCGGTCATTATGGGGGAGCTCAAGGAGAGTTCCTATAGGGTTATTTGACCTTAGGGTTGACCTTGGGTGTTGGTCTAGGGCTAAGACACTCACTTCACTCACAATCACTCACAACCCTAAACCCAAAATTTCCTGACTTTGGTCCCTTGAGCCTCTGGGAAACTCATGTAGATGGTCCCTTAAACCTACTAACCCTAGGCTAAGGTTTAGCTAAGGCCAATGTTGTCATCAATTTTTGATGTCACGAGTGTAGGGTGTCCACCTGCATGACTCAGGATAGTTTACGGTTTGTCCGTGACGTCCGATAGTTCAGACACCCGCCCGAGACCTTTTTTACGAGTGTTGAGGGGCACGTAGTTAGGGTCATTTTGCTAGGCTATGACTCTCTCTTAGGTGAAGGTTGGTCGGCATTTGGCACGTCAAACGAGTCTAATCAAGGCAAAAATATTATGTGGCGCGTCGCGCGCGATTTTGACTCAAATTGACCCGATCGTCGGCAAAGTTGTCTAGACGACCCCAAATGATGAAATGAACCCTGCCACTATGTCTGGAACATCGATTTCACTTACGGGGGATGTCCACATCGCTACGGCTTCGCGACGGGGTAAAAATGTGCAAATTATCATTTTGGGCACAATAGTAAAAAAAGTGGTCTAAACGACCCCGAACGACAAAATGAACCGTGCCAATGCGTCCGGAACGTCAATTTTAGCCAGGAAGGACATCTACTTTGCCGCCATGACGTGTATGGGTGAATAATACGCAAATGATAATTCTAATAATATAATAATGTATTATGATATAATATAATATGTTATTTATATTATTATATATATATAAATATATAAAAAAAGCATCATATCTCTCTCTCCCCTAATCTCACACATTTTATCTGCCTCCCTGCCTCCTAAAATTGCGAAACAGCCCTAGCCGCCAGCGCTCCCCATTGCAAACCCCGTGCTCGCCGCCAAAACTTGCCGGGCTGGTCTTCCTCCTTGCCAACGACGCCGTCTCCGCCGTCCACGTCCACCGGAGCCTCCTCGTCGGCTGAACCCGCGATCGCCACCTTCTCCTTTGCGATCTCGCCTCCCTCGCCTCCCTCGCCTTCTGTTTCGTGGCCAAGCTTGTCGGGTACCCTTTATTCCCTCGGACCTCCTTATCGAGCTCCTCATGCAGCATAGGTCCTAGCTGCCGCTCCAGCCCTCCTCAGCGGCTGAAAAGCTTCCTCTCACCGGATTTTGCAAAGAGGCAGTCAGATCTTTCTCTACCTTGGGTGTTCCTCCTCCGCAGGAGAAATCTACAATAGTGAAATTCCTGTTGTTGCCTCGTTTGTGCGCAAGACCGAGGCCTGAGCAACTCCCCTCTCCATCGCATTTTTTTTCCTTCCCTTGGTGTGCCGTTGTCGAGCTAGCTTCTCCACCTCTTCGTCCCTCACTCCCCGGTGGTCAAAATATCTTGTCAGAGTTGTTTGCCGCCGAGGTGCGGCGACGACACTGCTGCTTGAAGAGGCGTGGGCGTCTTCTATTTTGCAAGAAAAGCCTCCTCCCGGGGTTCATCGGTGTCGAGCGTCACTAAGGTATACGTTTTGTTTGTATTTTTCTATGCTCAAATTATTTGTTTGGGTATTTTACATACCTCTTGCCCTCACAATTTCCCATCTTTTTGTTGTCCGGTGCACATTTTACGAGTCACATTGGAGCATGGATCAGACGCCGGTGAACTTGAAGCAAGCAAAAAAACACATCTGCAACCGTTACGGTGGTGAAACTTTCTACCTTCTAGCCAGTCTTAGGAGTAGTGGAGTCTAGGCGTGTGGGTTCGATCGCCCACACAGGGCACGTGCGCTGGCCTGGGTTGGCGTGACGACGTGCCTGCATGATGGATAACTGGATTTCCTAGAGCCAGCCTTTAGGTTAGGACTTCCTGTGCGTGGCCAAATACCCCTCCGTAGAGCTGAGTGTCCCCCTTTGTTGTGAGCCTTAGCACAAGTCCCGATGGGTCGGAGTCCCTCACTCCCCTTGCTTTGGATTTCCTCAGCTTTACTTAGAGAAGTTGGGAGGTTGGACTTGACAAAGAGAGAGAAGCTTTGTAGCTGGCTTGCTTTGCAAAGTTTGGAGGAGTTTGTAAAAATAGGAAAAACTTTGTAGCTATCCTATTTTGCGACGTCGTGGAGAGTTTCCCCCTAGGAGATCCGGGGTGAAATTCCCCACATTCCCTCACCGAAGCAAGAGGTGGCAGTGCCGCACATCTAAGGGTCTAAACCTTATGTCCCCCATGTGAGGTCATTAGCACGAGCCTGGTTTGCTACCTGCATGTTGGTTTGCTACCTATTGCATTTTTTCTTGGTGCATGTTGCATTTCACTTTGGTTCGACCGACCGCCCCGACCTTACAAGCATCCCACTTTGGTTTGACTGACCGTTCTGGCCCGATCGACCGATCACTTTGGTTCAACCGACCACCATGATACGGTCGACCGATCACTTGTATGTTTGTTTTGCTTTTGCAATTATATCGCATGTTTGACTGTTTGCATGTTGCACCATATATGTTTGCATTTGAATTTGCATTTGCACTTATGTGATGCTCCTTAGTGAGAATCACCACTGTCTTTGGGTCACTGCCGCCCCAGTACACCTTTCTTCGGGCCACTGTCTCCATGGCACGCCCATCCCTTTTGGTTACTGCCGCCTCGGTACACATTTCTTCAGGCTACTGCCTCCACGGCACACCCATCCCTTTTGGTCACTGCCGCCTTGGTACACCTTTCTTTGAGCCGCTGCCTCCATGGCACGCCCATCCCTTTTGGTCACTGCCACCTCAGCAAACCTTTAGGCCACTGCCTCTACGACACGCCTACTCTTCCGGTCACTACCACTACGACACACTCATTTGTTTGGGTCGCTGCCTTCACGGCATGCCAACCTTTTCCTGAGTCATTGCCCCCACGGTACACTTGTCACGTCTGTCACATGACTGTCTACATTTGCATTTGCATGTTTGAATAGATAGCGAGCCAGGCTCGTTAGGAGAGTGACCCCGTGTTGGTCGCGATGCCTTAACGAGCATTGCTTGCTGGGTTGATCCCGGTGAGCAATGCGAGTTAAGTCATCGTGATTGACACGAGTATGACTGTGCTAAAGATCTAAAAGATTTAACTCGTGTCACTACTCTTCGTGACACCCTTTAGATCTTTTGGATCTTTAGGATGGGGCCGGTATGACAACCCCGTAAAAGTCATACTATATCCAGATCTACCCCGCACTTAGATACTAGATTGAGGCACTTTTTGTTAGATGGTGTGCTAGGTTAGGATTTAGGGTGCTAGGTAGTCTTTTTGATGTCTGACTATTGTTCTCTGCTGGATTGGTTGCCCTAGTCAGGTATCTTTCTCTTGCATTATGTTTGTGATGTGTCTACATGTTGCATATGTGTGGTAGTGTGTTAGGGCGCTTTTCTGCAGGGAGCCATGCCTATTTATATGCAGACACAGTACCGCTATGGGGGAGCAAGTAATGATTTCTAATAATTTGCTTGCAGGTGCTATTAGCTCCCTCACTTTTAAGGCATGGCTTATGATAAATTATTTGCATGTTAGCTTTCCCGCTGACACTTGTTTTCATGCAGGGTTGAGTCTTTTATTTTCCAATGTACTTTTTAGAGTCTAAGAGAGTCCTGTAGCAGAAATAAGATACGGGCACGTGTTCCGAAACGTCTAGTGCGGGAACCACGTGGAGGGAACCAGGAGCTGATGCTCGTGCCCCATATCTTAATTCTGCATTTTATATTGATGTATAGAATTAGGACCGGGCATGTATATGTGGAGTCCGACTGCCTTTTTCCTTCCTGTGTATGTTGCCGACCCGGCGGCACCGGCCTGTTTATTATTTTGATTTAACTTATTTTGCTTTTTTTGCATCATATTGCATGCCTGCATTTGTATGTGTTTTCCTTGTTTCTTTCTGTGGTTTTTCTGGGATTTCACAATATAATTTAGGCTCGTTAAGGACTCAAAATTTATAATTTTCTACAAAATATTAAATAAAATATTCAATATAATTAAAATTTAGGATTAAAATATTCAGGATTTAAAAACTTTCACATTTACTTTCCTACTTATATTAATAAGGCCTCCACAATACTTAAGGACCGCTCTAGATAACTGCATTCATATTTGCATGTCTTGAGGAGGAGTCCCTGTGCTTCTCCAACCTGAGTGGCCCAACATACCTCTTTATAGGTGGTTGTCTAGTGCACAAAGGGTGTTAAAAGGCTCCCTGACCCAGACAGGGTGTAAGTCCTTTTGTTTGGAGCATTTCCAGCTTTGTAGCTGAACCTCCATTTTTTTTTCTTTCCCGAGGTATCCTGACCAATTCGGCAGTTATAAGTCCCACCTCTTGGAGCTCCAGCTTTTATTCATAAGATAGAGTTTCTTTCCTTTGACCTTAGCGCTACCGAGGTTCCCGTGGACGACGCAATTCACGGATTGCTGACCGGAGATATCAGGACGTGTCGGGTCGTCTACCTTGATGACCAGGTGGACTTAAGGTCCTATTAGTTGTGGATGACGAGTTCGTGGTACCCAAACCCAGTTACCTCTCCCTTTTAGGATCACTCTACCTTCCTTTTGTTGAGCCCCTTTGAGCCATGTCGCTCCTTGACTTCGTTGATATCATTTTGACGGCTTGATGCCGATGAGCTGCCGCCCAGTTGGGATACGACGATTTGTCCTCTACCCTTATGGTCCGGACGTGCTTTGGCATGTTGGGATATCCCCGCCAAGATGATTTAGGTTATTTCGTGGGCTCCATGTGCTGATGAGCCGCTACCCATTCGGGATGTGAGAGACTCACTCTCTGCCTGATGGCTTAGTGCAAGCTTTGAAGCATCGGGACTGTTCCCACACAGAATAACCTTCCTTTGAGTACCTATTGCCCCAGGTTCATGATAATCCAAGCGAAACTCCTTTTATCGAGAGTATTCTTGGGTACCCCAAGATGTAATTAACCAAGTGGGATACGTCCCCTTGGGAGTGCTCTTGACCCCATAACAACACCTACACCTGAATCTATGGTTATTGGTAGTCTACGTAGGTATTCTTTCGTGGATATTGGTTTAAGGTGCTTTCGCTTGATCTTGTTTGGGCAGACACTCTTAACCTATCCTTGCGAGGTTTATCGCAAGTAGGCTCTCCACTTTTTTTGTTTTCTCTTGTTTGTCGCATTGACGTATGTCCCTTTTTATTCGGTTCCTCTCCTTTTCGAATCATTGATCTGATTTAGGTGGCAGATTTATTCGAGTAGGGGAAGTATACTACGATCGACAAGCTGACGACTCCTTTTAAAATAAAAGAGAGAAAAACGAACGAAAACAACCAATACATAGAGGACCCAAATGGGGTTTCCATTGGTGCATGGCTTACTTTTGGTGGTTAGTTCCCCAATTTTACCCAAAATACTCAGCCTGGCCTTTTGCCCTTAAACTCCCCCAAATTACCTAAGTACCCTTGAAACCCTAAATTTGGTAAAAATTCCCAAAATTATCCAAAATACCCAAACTTATTCAAAATTCATTTCAAACCTTTTGAAAACACCAAAATTACCCAAAATCACCAAAAATTTCCAAATTACCAAAATGCCCCTTATGGGCCAAGAATTTCAAAAATTCTAAAAAATTCCCAATTTCATTTTTCTTATCTACGACATGACCCAAGTTGGCCAATTTGACCATCTTTGACCAAGACCCCTAAATTTACCTTTAAAGTCCCAAATTTCCCCAAATTCAACTAAGATGTCCATCACTTTTATCCCAATATCCCCAAATTTCAATCCTAAACTCAAATTCACCTTCAATTTGACCAAAATAAACCAAATCCAAGCTCAATTGGCCCATGCTTTGAGCCCAATTTTGATTTAGATCAAGGCCCCGGTTTTGGCCACATGACCTAACCTCATCAAATTGAATGCCTTAACCTTAAAATTGGCACCAAATTTATGTTGAAAACTCTTCATGAGGTTTCTATTGACCATTTTCAACCATCAATTTGGACTTAGCCCAAGGTTAGCCCAATGTAGACCCAAGTCTAGCCCAACATGCCCAAATTGACCAAATCTCCAAAATCCTTCAAATTGACCCTCCAATTGAACTCAAAACCCTTTTCATCCTTCACCAAAATTGTTCCTTACAATCACTTACACCAAATGCAACATTTATTTAGACCAATTGACATGACTAACCTAGCCCAAACCTAATTTTTGGTCATTTGCACCCACTTGGACCCATGCACTAAATGTAGCCTAACCACCCCAAAGCCATCAAATTAACTCCACCACAGCCATTAGTTGGACTCTAAGGCTGAGCCAAAACTCACCTAGCCCAAGCTAATTCAGCCATGGACCAATGGTCCCCTAAGTTAAGGGAT
This sequence comes from Phalaenopsis hybrid cultivar, assembly GCA_002079205.1. Taxonomy (NCBI): domain Eukaryota; kingdom Viridiplantae; phylum Streptophyta; class Magnoliopsida; order Asparagales; family Orchidaceae; genus Phalaenopsis; species Phalaenopsis hybrid cultivar. Next base: position 212,527 of record JXCR01139382.1, read on the forward strand.
ATGTTTTCCAAATATGCTTAGGTTTAAGATCTTTTTGCCAAAACTAAACCTTAGCCCATTAAATTACTGTGACATATTCCCCTTGGTTCCCTAAGCTCCTAGCCACCTTCCCCTGCCATGGCCAGGCGACCTAGTCACCGGAGAAGCCAAAACTGAGGACCACCTCCTCTTGAACTTCATCCAAATCAAACCAAGTGGCCAACTCACCCAAATGAGATGTTAAAGCCTCTCTGCTCTCCACCTAAGCACCATTTTTTACCCTTCAATTGGACATGATAGCCACTCCTTAGTCATTTTTATAAAAGCTTCCCCCCCACGACCATGAGAGGGGTGCTAAAATTTTCTCAGAGAGAGCTTCCCAAATAACTCACAGAGCTTCTTTGAGACCTCCTCAGTACAATCCAACCATTCTCCCCCATGGATTCCCACTATGGAAGCCCAATTTTGAGCTTAAACTTCTGCCAAAAACTAGCACAGAGCTCATTACACCTCTACAGTCCACCAAACTTTAATTACTTGTGCCCACACCTTCACAACATTGAGAGAATACAAAGCCCCATCAAATTCCCCTCTGAAATAGCCCCTAACATAGCTCTAGACCAACACCTGAAATCGAGCTTAGTCGAATTCAAACCTAGACCTTACACCACAACAAGAGGCTTAATCCCTAGCCTCCTTGGACCCCAACAAACGTGTCGAGCACCTCTGATCAAAGCATCCCTTCTCAGAGCCAAGGTATTGAACTTCTTCTTCTTCTGATCTTCTTTTGATTCTCCATTTTATTGGGCTTAATTTCATGGAATCTTAACCATATGGATATGTTCCTCTAGTCTAGATGAGCATTTTAAAAAAAAATTCACTTAATTTGGTTGAGAAATGAGGGAGAAATCAAGCTTGGAAGATGGACAGTTTTTGGGCTAGGCTGTCGGAGACGATGACAGAGTGCCATTTGATCAAGCATGTGTCAGATGGACGGTCAAGGTGAAGCCGGACAGTGCTTCGGGACATAAACAATGGGCCGAGTCAGCGCTGAATTGCATGGAGCTTCGAAGCTGCCTAGGATGACGTGGCGCCGCACATTTAAATAGATAAATAGGGAATTAAAAAATTTAGAAAATGACCCTTAACTTCAAAAATACATATCTTGGTGTAGAAAAATCACAAAAATAAAATAAAAATACCCACTTGCTCAGAGAACAGAGGAGAACAATGTGGATTAAGATTTGTGTCCATTTGATGCATATTTGATTTTTAAAAATTAAATTAGTGTTAGGAGTCTTTTTATTCTCCATGCATATAGGCATTTCACCATAGCTTGGATTTTTGGCATGTTGTAGCCTCTATCAAGGGGATCATTTCCTGATGTTTCTAAAATTAGAGAAGACATCTAGATAGAGATCCATATTTTTTAAGTTTATGTACATTATTTGCTTAAATTAATCATAATAATTAGCATGTTTCTTAGAAAAATCCGAGAAAATTTTGGAAGTTTATGAGGACTAGAGAACCTTTAGGAAAATTTCTCATGAACTAAGTCATTCAAAATAAACCTAATTTGCCTAAACCCTAAAACACTAAAGTAATTAATTTTGGAAACAAACATCAAAATGACTTGATTTTTTATCCCCACTATTGTTTAAGATCCAGAAAACTCCCCATAAAAATTTCAAAGCATTTTAAGTCCATTTGATGGCCTAAATTGATTTTTTAAGTTAAATATCCTTTTTGGCACTACAATGATTTTAATGATCAAAAAATAACTCAAAAAATTATGAAAACTTATTTATTGAGTTCTCTGTGACTAGGGGAATTTTATAAAAATAAAATAGTGTTTAAAATAAAAATTTCATTTTTGAGCTTAATTTAAATATTTAAATAATTAAAAAAAATCATGAAAATAAAAAAATAATAAAATTCATGAAAATGTTTTAAATTTTTTTCTAAGAATTTAGAAGCAATTGGAATATTTTTCCTGATTTTCTAAATAAAGATATTGTATTTTGAAGCTTAAAATAATTTTTAAAGGCTAAGAAATGGATTTACACTAAAATTATTCCAATAAATCAAACAAAAACTATAAAAATATAAAATTTGCTTCTTTGGGTTATCTGAATCAAGAAGATTTTTCAAAAATACAAAACTTAATTTTCTCCCTTTAAAATATTTTATATTTAATAAATACCTCAAAATTTAAACTAATTCTAATAATTCAAATAAAATTAAAAATATCATGAAATTTTGTCCAAATGGCTTTCTAGTCTAGGTCTAGCTCCAATAAAAATTACAAGTGATTAGGCTTCACCTTGGTTAAGTTAACAAATTTTCTTTGAAAAATCCCATTTTTGCATGAAAAGAATTATATAAATTAAATTAAATAAAAAAAAATCACATTTTTTTCCTCTGATGTCTTAATTGACCCATGAATGATGTAGGAAAAAGAATTCAAAGTCATTTGAATTGAATTTGATAAATTATGAAGTGTTAGAGCCTTAGGGGCAAAAGTGTAATTTTAGGAATTTGGCCTTAATTAACATTTAGGCTTAATTCAATGAGGGAAATGGGAAACATCTGATCTTAATAAGCTTGTTTGGATGATTGAAAGTAAAAAGGGATTAATTGGTAGAAACCAACATCACTTTCCTAATTAAAAGGATAAATTAATAAATTTTGAAAAGTAATAAAATTTGGAGGTTTATTAAAATTAAATAAACATAGGACTTAGGGGTATGACTTTTGAAGTCAATAATTAATCAATTTAATACACCTATTTGATGTTCAAATGAAATTCAAATAATATATCATGATCACCTAAAATTTATGCTTTTCAAAATTAATTAAGACACTCACCTAGGTCTTAAGGGCTTAGTAATGATCCAAGTTAAATTAAGATTGATTAAATGAGGATTAAGAAAACAAATATAGCTAAAATTAACACATTTTAAAACACAACAAGCCCAAATAAAATTGGCTAAGTGTCTTAATAACACTGACTTACCCCTTTAAGGGTCTTCACCCACATAACTTTCAAATTAAATTACAAATGATAATTACCCTACTCTTAAGGATAATTAGGACATTAATATTCATTAAGCATTAGGGTGCTCATAGGATGAATTATTAAGTAACATAACAAGTTTAAATGAGCTCGAGGCTTTTCACCAAGTGATAAGAGGGAAGCATGAACCTGCTTCTTCCTCCTAACCTGTTGGATACCTCAGAGGTCCACCAAACTTAATATGTTTTGCTTAACAAAATCATCCTTAATTAAACTCCTAAGGACCCACCATGATATGACATAGGGTTAGGAAAACTACCAAAACCTTAATTTTTTGCCTCTACATGAACTGCCCTCACATGCATGTTAAGTTTCAGGTGGTGGACGAGAAGACTCGCCATGCACGCTTTTTATAGTTTACAGTGTTATCTTTCTTGCACTTTTTATACTTACAAAACTTGCATGCTAAACAATGATGCCACCCTGTATGAAAACTAAAACTATCAAGATAGCCACAAAACCAAAACCAAAACTAAAGTTAAAATCAACCAAGATAAAATTCACTACCACAACATTCAAAATATAAAACAACTCAAAATTTTACAAACACTACACAAAACTACAATTGCAACTAAATTAAGATGTCTCTATCGGATGATCGGGATTTCCTTGGCCAAACATAACAAAAAATAAAATTTCAACTAAATTAAGACATCTCTATCGGTTGATCAGGAACCCCTCAAAGGAGGTAACCTACGGTTGCTAACGAGGCTTCCTAACCAAAGGAAAATATGTTGAGATTTTTATACCTATTTTATACTATTTTTAATGATATTACACTTTAAGGAAAGGTATTTTTGATGTTTTGTTGCAGGAATGATGAACTAGGGTCAATGGAGCAGAAGGATTGAAAAAATAGCGAATTTGGAGTGAAAATGACCAAAATGTGGAGATTTGAACTAAGGGTGCTGACGGCGCCAAAGACGCCGCCGACGGTGAGTTTTTCCCGAGGCTACAAGCCAAATTCTCCTGAAGTCTGCCGACGGCGAGCTCGGCGGTTATGCCTACTCAAGCTTTGAATAAGGCTAAATTTTGAAGAGATGCTTAGGTAACTCTTGGGAAAGCTCATCTACAACTTTAAAAGACTATTTTGGCCAAAAATTGAGGAATAAGAAAGGGGGTTGGAAGAGATTCCAGAGTTCCTAGAGGTTAGAAATATTCCATTAGTGTTTGTTAGAGTGTAAAAAGTGTGAGGAATTCTTCGAGAGATTGTAAGAGTGGAGGGAAAGTGAGAGATTTCTTCCTCCTTGCTACTTTGAAGAGGAATTCTGTGTGCCGTAAAGAAAGGAAGAGATTCAGAGGAACTCCGAGGAGCGTTCTTGGTAAAAAATTAGAGATAAGTTATTTACTTGTTGTAGTTTGTATGACTTTGATTTTATATATGAAATTTTTGTTTTGTTGTGGGGGAGAAATTTAGAGATAAGTTATTTATTTGTTATAGTTTGTATGACTTTGATTTTATATATGAATTCCGAGTTTTGTTGTGCTTTCCCCATGAGATTTGAGTAGTTTTCTCTGTCTTTAGCCTTGTCTCAAGATTTGTAAAATGGTGATTTGAATTTGTGAAGCCATGAAAATGTTTAAGAAATTGTGATGGTCTTTTTACTTCAATCTTAATTTACTTTCAATCTGGCCAATTGATTTGTTAAAATATGTTGAGTTTTACACTTTGATCTTAATTTACTTTCAATCTAGCCAATTGATTTGTTAAAATATGTTGAGTTCACAACTAAAATGAAGATTACATCCAAGATTCAGGGAGGTCAAAGCCCTTGAAAGTTGGGTGCAAACTTTGATCTTAATTTACTTTCAATCTAGCCAATTGATTTGTTAAAATATGTTGAGTTTTACAACTAAAGAGAATAATACATCCAAGATTCTGGGAGGTCAAAGCCCTTGGAAGTTGGGTGCAAATAAATAGGGAAATTCTTTCAATCTGGCCAATTGATTTCGATCTTAATTTATTTTCAATCTGGCCAATTGATTTGTTAAAATATGTTGAGTTTTACAACTAAAGTGAAGATTACCAATCTGGCCAATTAATTTGTTAAAATATGTTGAGTTTTACAACTAAAGTGAAGATTACAACCAAGATTTAGGGAGGTCAAAGTGATTGAAAGTTGGGTCCAAATAAATAGGAAAATAAAAATTATCGAGCGTAGAATTGAAGATTTTTGAGTGACAGACTAAAATCCTCAATTTGGTCCTATGGTTTGGGTGCTAAAGTGTAGAAGTTAGCCCTCAAGCGAGGGGAACGTGGGAGCTCTGAAGTGAGAGCCGTTATCCTCACAGCCTAGCCGCAGATTCAGTAACCAAGCATAGGATTATTCAATGTTCTTTATGTCTGGTTCAAAGGTTAAAAAATAGGTATGCTACTATTTGACACAATACAATTTAAACTGATTCAATTTATCAATTCACTTAAATTTCTTGATAAGGAGAAGGATGCTTTCTTATATATTAAACTTCACATTAGAAACTTTATTAGTAGAATTACTTAATTAAGAGTTTATTAAAATTAAAATTTTATTTTAGTTGCCTATTAGTGACAAATATGCAAATTGAACTATATTGTTGTGATTAAGTATTGATTTTTTAAATCTTANAAAGTTGGGTGCAAATAAATAGAAAAATAATATTATCAGGCATAGAATTGGAGATTTTAGAGTGACAAACTAAAACGCCCAATTCGGTCCTATCATTTGGGTGTTGAAGTGTAGATGTTAGCTCTCAGGCGAGGGGAACGTGGGAGCTCTAAAGAGAGAGCCGGTATCCTCCCAGCCTAGCCGCATATTCAGTAAACAAGTGTGTTCTTTATGCCTGGACCAAAGGGTAAAGAATAGATATGCTCTTATTTGGCACAATAATATTTGAACCAATTCACTATAATTTCTTGACAAAGAGAATGATGCTTTCTTATATATTGAATATCACATTTAAACCCTCATTANTTTCACTATAATTTCTTGGTAAGGAGAAGGATGCTTTCTATTAATTGAATATCACAGTTGAACCTTCATTAGTATATTTAGTTATTTAATAGTTATTAAAATTACATATTTATTTCAATTTTCTATTAGTGACAGATAAACAAATTGAACTTCGTTGTTGCAATTAAAGTATTGCTTTTCTAAACCTATTAGTGACAGATAAGTAATTTGAATTTCATTGTTGCGATTAAAGTATTGCTTTTCTAAAATCTTAGTTCGTAGTTCTAATATTACTCCNTAGTATTGATTTTCTAAAGTCTTAGTTTGTAGTTCTAATATGACTCCCTGTTGGATCGATATCTATGACTCAATTAGAGCCTTATATTACTTGAGCGATACTTATACTTGCGTTGATAAGTGTGACTTTACAATTATTGAATATTTATTACGTCCATTGAATCTATAACTGTTATTAAGTTTTGGTACAGTTGCTGAGGAATTAAATCTTTTAGCAGCAGATATTTTTAAGCATATATAAAGTCGCGGTCACGTTTTTTACACCATTGTCGGGGAGTGAGTGAACAAAATTACAATTAGAGTAACAGACAAATTAGGATTATTAGAAAATATTTACTTGAATTGCAACTTATTTTCATATTTAGTTAGTGATATTACTGTGTACTAATTTCAAATTGTATGCGTAAATTTAGACTTAAAAATCTTATACCCTATAATTCGGAATTAGAATGCACTGTTAGAAAAATTAGAAGATTGAGAAGAGAACCTAAAAATTTTGATACAATGGAAAACAACATGAACAATCAAAGAATAGAGAATGAACACCAACCTAGACCCCTACAAGATTATGTGAATCCTACAGTAGATGAAATTCACTTATCTATCCAAAATCCTGATGCAGCTGCTAATTCATTTAAGCTTAAANTTTATTGAATATTTTATATATACATCTTTATCGAATCTATAACCGTTATTAAGTTTTGGTGCCATTACTGAGGAATTAAATCTTTTAGCAGCAGTATTAAATACTTATATTTTTAAGCAGATATAAAGTCGCTGTCAATCAACAAGGAGAAATGATGAGTCAATAACTAACGGAATTAGGTTTGTCTGAGGGAGAGTGGGAGGCTTTCAGAGTGGGGAAGTGAAAGAAGAGGAATTACTAATTTCTGTTATAATGAGAGAAAGAAGAGGAATTACTAATTTTTGCTATAATGAGAGGGCCATTGAGAATAGGGGTTGGAGCGTTATTAAAATTGGAGGGATGATAAGGGCTTGGTTTAGGGATTAGTTAAGGGGAATGGTTTTAAGGAGTTTGGGGGTGGGTGGGTNTACAATTATTAAATATTTATTACTTCCATATTTATCTTATATTTTTAAGCATATATAAAGTCGCGGTCACAGCTACAGGGAAAAACTTATAATTTTGCAATTTAAATGTCAAGTTTTGTTGTTATTGTTGTTCAAGTGTCTTTAGGGGGTATTTTAATTTAATTAGAGTAACACCGATTAAAATCCTACGGCTTCATCAATCCGACACTACAGTTTTATCTTGAATTTACTTAGTCTGAATGAGTTGTTAAACTCGTCTAAATTGGAGAACTCTCGTTAGCAGTTGTAGGCTACCTCATTCTCGAAATCCTCATAAACCCAAAAGGAGTTTATTATGGTCGTTCATTGTTTTGAAAGTGTATATTTAATTTTGAAAGCGTGTTTTTTTATTTTTTCAGTTTTGGTTTAGTTTTGCATGTAAAGTAAATAAATGCAAGTTGAAAATATTGTAAGGTAAATAAATAAAATTGTAATGCATAAAATGTAAATGTGTACCTGGGCTTTTGCTGCCGCTGCATGGTTGGTTTCATAAAGCATAATAAATTTGCAAGAAATTTAAATAAACTGTCGGAAAATAAAAAGGAGCATCTAGTATGGAAAAAGTTTGAAAATTAATCATACCAAAACACGATGTTGACCTCACTTTTGGTTGAGGTCTAAAAACTTCTTCAGTAGCCTAGGTCTAGCCATAGGACTTTCCTANAAGCTTAAACCTGTTATTATCCAAATGATACAAAACAATCAATTCGAAGGTACACCAAATGAAGATCCTAATTTACACCTCGATAGTTTTTTAGAAATGTGTGCTACTTTTAAATATGACAGAGTCTCAAATGATGTTGTTAGACTTACTTTTTCCTTTTTCACTGAGAGATAATGCTAAGATGTGGTTAAAAACGTTAGCACCAGGATTTATTAGAACTTGGGGAGAACTTTCACAGAAATTTCTATCCAAATATATTCCTCCATTCAAAACTGTTAAACTTAGAAATGACAGAACATCATTCTGCCAGCTTGATGGAGAGTCAATATACAAAGCTTGGGAGAGATTTAAAGATCTTCTTAGGAAATGGCCTCATCATTCGTTACCAGATTGATTGATAATTCAAACATTTTATAATGGATTAGTGGGATTACTTAGATTGATTATAGATGCTACGGCTGGTGGTTTGTTAATGTCAAAACCTTTTGATGAGGCTTATTCGTTAACAGAAGAGATGGCTACCAACAATTTTCAATGGCCCTTTGAAAGGGTAAATCCTAAAAGAGTAGTATTCATGATTCTGATGCAATATCTATGTTGGTTTCACAGATTGCTGAAATATCAAAGAAATTAGATCATTATGGGATAAATTATTCTCCAACACCTCCTATGATAGAAGAGAATTCATCTGGGAAATTTGTAGATGTTCAACCTTCATATGAGACTTTAAACGCTATTAATAGACCCAACTACCCTTATTCGAACTATTATAACCCAGGTTGGAAGAATCATCCAAATTTTAATTGGTATAACAGTTCTTCTGCAAATCAACAATGGGCAAACAACCCAGTGAACCCATTAGCAAATTCATCCAACCAAGGAAATGTTAACTATAGACCTTCTTATCCCCCAGGATTTAACAATAACACTCAAACTAAGGAGAAGTTGTCTATGAAAAAGCTGATATTAAACATGGGTCAACAATTGCAGAATCAACGAAATAAATTATAAATTCAAGGAAATCAATTACAAAATCAAGGAACTACTATTAAGAATATTGAAAACCAAATAGGGCATATTGCTACTGCGCTTAGTAACTGAACATTGGGAACTTTTTCGAGTACTGTGGAACCAAATCCTAAAGATCAAGGAAAAGAACAAATCAAAGCGATTGAATTACAAAGTGGAAAAGAATTGGAAACAAGGGTGCAAAAAGAAACTAAAATTGAAAAAGAGGGTGGAAAAGAATTGGAAACAAGAGTACATAAAGAAATGAAAACTGAAAAAGAGAAAGTGGATACCAGAAACGAGAGAGCAAAAAGAAACAAAAATTGAAAAAGAGAAAGTGGATACCGAAAAAGAAAAGAATCATGAATACCCAGATTTAGAATATCCACTTACACCAATGAAAATTACTGTGGAGAAACCTCGCCATTTTTAAAATATTGAAGCAACACAAACATAATAAACAATTCTCCAAATTTTTAGAAATTCTTAAAAAATTAATGGTAAATATTCCCTTTGTAGAAGCTTTAGAGCAAATGCTCAATTATGTGAAATTTATGAAAGATATTCTGAATAAGAAAAGGAAGTTCACGGATAACAAAATTGTTGCACTTAGCGAAGAGTGTAGTACAATTATTCAAAAAATGCTTCCTGAAAAATTAAAAGCTTCTGGTAGTTTCACTATACCGTGTGTTATCGGTGAAAAATTTTATGGAAGAGCTTTATGTGATTTGGGAGCCAACATTAATCTTATGCCTTTATCAATTTTCAAAAGATTAGGATTAGGAGAATTCTCACATATATCTGTAACTCTTCAATTAGTGGATCTTTCAGTTACATATCCTAAAGGAGTTATAGAAGATGTGTTAGTAAAAGTGGATAAATTTATCTTTCTTGTGAATTTCATTGTTTTAGATATGGAGGAAGATAAAGAAATACCTATCATTTTAGGGAGACTTGTGGATTTCATTGTTCTAGATATGGAGGAAGATAAAGAAATACCTATCATTTTAGGGAGACCATTTTTAGCTACTGGAAAGGCTATGATAGATGTTCAATAAGGAGAATTAACTATGAGAGTTAACGATCAAGAAGTGCTTTTAACATTGCAAAATCTATTAAATACCCTGCTGTTGAAAGAGATAATGAATGTTTTTGCATGAAAATTAGTGAACATCTATTTGAACATTTTAAAGAACATTTTGAAGAGAAAGAACAGAAGATGAAATTATTCTTGATGAATTAGAAAATGAAGAATTAGATTATGTTCAGGAATGATTTGAGATGTTGGATATTACTGAAGTTATTTTAGATGAATTAGAAAATGAAGAATTAAATTATGTTCAAGAAATATTTGAGATGCTGGATATTACAGAAAATGCTGATAAGATTCTAGTTCCATCAATTATAAAACCACCTAAACTTGAGTTGAAGACATTGCCGACTCATTTGAAGTATGTGTTTTTGGGAGACTCGTCTACATTACCTGTAATTATATCTTCAGAATTAAATTATTTGCAAGAGCAAAGACTGTTAACTACATTGAAAAGATATAAAAAAGCTTTTGGTTGGACCTTAGCTGATATTAAGGGAATCAGTCCTTCGATCTATATGCATAGAATTATATTAGATGAACAATATAATTCAAGAGTTGATCCACAAAGGAGATTAAATCCAATGATGAAAGAGGTAGTTAAGAAGGAAATTTTGAAATGGTTAGACACTGGAATTATATATCCTATTTCAGATAGTGCATGGGTAAGTCCAATTCATTGTGTTCATAAGAAAGGATGAGTGACTGTTGAAATAAAAGAAAATAATGAATTAATACCTATCAGACAAGTGACTGGATGGCATATTTGCATTGATTATAGGAAATTAAATACTGCCACCAGGAAAGATCACTTCCCTTTACCCTATTTAGATCAAATAGTAGATAGATTTGCTGGGCACGAATATTTTTATTTTTTAGATGGATATACCAGTTACCATCAAATTCATATTGCTCCTGAGGATCAAGAAAAGACAACATTTACTAGTCCTTTTGAAATTTTTGCTTTTTGAAGAATGTCTTTCGGATTATGTAATGCACCTGCAACATTCCAGAGATGTATGATGTTCATATTTAGTAGGTTAATTGATGATGGATTGGAAGTATTTATGAATGATTTCTCTGTATTTGGAACACAATTTAACGCAAGCTTAAATTATCTTGAAAAAGTTTTAGAGTTATGCGAAAGAACTAATTTGGTTCTGAATTGGTAGAATATCTTGAAAGAGTTTTGGAGTTATGCGAAAGAACTAATTTAGTTCTAAATTGGGAGAAATAAAAAAGTTTTGGAGTTATGCGAAAGAACTAATTTAGTTCTAAATTGGGAGAAATGTCAATTTCAAAAGTTTTAGAGTTATGCGAAAGAACTAATTTGGTTCTGAATTGGGAGAAATGTCAATTTACGATTGCAGGAGGAATTATATTAAGGCATAAAATTTTGGAAGATGGTATGAAAGCAGAACCTGTGAAAATTCAAGTTTTATCTAAATTAACACCTCCTACTAATGTAAGAGAGGTTAGGAGTTTTCTTGGACATGTTAGATTTTACAGGCATTTTATTAAAGATTTTTCAAAAATTACTAAACCTCTATGCCAACTTTTATGATAAGAAATTTGAATTTACAAAAAGCTATTTAAATGTTTTTGACTTATTAAAGGAAAAATTAATCACAGCCCCTATTATAGTTTCACCTAACTAAGAGAAACCATTTGAACTGATGTGTGATGCTAGTGATTATGCTATTGGAGTTGTTCTTGGACAAAGAAATCATTTGAACTGATGTGTGATGCTAGTGATTATGCTATTGGAGCTGTTCTTGGACAAAAAACCATTTGAATTGATGTGTGATGCTAGTGATTATGCTATTGGAGCTGTCCTTGGACAAAGGAAAAGATTATTAAAGTTATATACTACGCTAGTAAAACTCTTAATGATGCACAAATTAACTATACTCTTACTGAATTTTTTTTAAAGTTATATACTACGCTAGTAAAACTCTTAATGATGCACAAATTAACTATATTATTTTAAAGTCATATACTACGCTAGTAAAATTCTTAATGATGCACAAATTAACTATACTGTTACTGAAAAAGAAAGATGCTATTGATTATGCTATTGGAGCTGTCTTTGGACAAAGGTATGAAAAGATTTTTAAAGTTATATACTTCTAGTAAAACTCTTAATGATGCACAAATTAATTATACTGTTACTAAAAAAGAGTTACTAGCCAATCCTAATGATGCACAAATTAACTATACTGTTATTGAAAAAGAGTTAATGGCCATTGTGTATGCTTTAGATAAATTTAGATCTTATTTAATTGGAGCTAAATGTGTTGTGCACACTGATCACTCTGCTATTAAATATCTAATGCAAAAGAAGAATGTCAAACCAAGGTTGATTAGATGGATAATTTTGATGCAATAATTTGATCTCGTGGTTATTGATAGAAAAGGAACTGATAATCAAATTGCTGTTCATTTGTCAAGATTAGAAAATCATGAATTATCTGACACCGATAATGAAATTAGAGACAGTTTCCCTGATGAACAACTTTATAATATTAATGAGTGAAAAATATTATGGTATGTTAATATTGTTAACTATATTGTAAGTGATATTTTGCCACCTATGCTGACATTGCAATAGCAAAGGAAATTCATTCATGATGCGAAAGCATATTTTTGGGATGAGTCTTATTTATATAAACAATGTAAGGATCTGATTATGAGAAGATGTGTATATTATGAAGAAACTAAGCTAATCATTCAGAAATGTCATGATTCTGAATTTGGAGGACACTTTGGGATTGATAAAACTGCTTATAAAATTTTACAAATTGGATTTTATTGGCCTACTATCTTTAGAGATGTTTATAGATACAATAAAACTTGTGATCGATGTCAAAGAGTATACAATATATCTAGAAGAAATGAAATGCCTCTGAATTTCATGTAAGAAGTTGAAATCTTTGATGTTTGGGGATTAGATTTTATGGGACCATTTATTCCTTTATTTGGGAACTTATACTGCAGTAAACTACATTCCTAAGTGGATTGAAGCGCAAGCTTTACCTCGTTGTGATGCTAAAAGTGTTTCAAAATTTTTAATGAAAAATANTGTCGACGGTGAGCCCAACGGCACCGACGGTGAGAAATTCTCGACTCTAGGTTTAAGAATTTAGAAAGCCCGACGACAGCGCCCTCGAGGCCGCCGATGGCGAGATCGGTAGTTATGTCCAACAATGCATTGGATGAGGACGAAATTTGGAGGGATGCTTAGGCAAATCTTGGGAAAACTCATCCACATCTTTAAATAGGAGAGTCCTGGAGGTTAGAGAGGTTCCATTAGTGTGTAGAGAGTTTACTAGAGTGTCTAATTGTGAGGAATTCTTCGAGAGATTGTAAGAGTGGAGGGAAAGTGAGAGATTTCTTCCTCCTTGCTGCTTCGAGGAGGAATTCTGTGTGCTGTAAAGAAAGGAAGAGATTCAGAGGAACTTCGAGGACTTTCCTTGGGGAGAAATTAGAGTTAAGTGTTATTTACTTGTTGTAGTTTGTATGACTTCGCTTTTATATATGAATTCCGAGTATTGTTGTGTCTTACCCATGAGTTCTGAGTAGTTTTCTTTGTCTTTATCCTTATCTTGAGATTTATGAAATGGTGATTTGAATTGGTTGAGCCATGAAAATTTTAAAGAAGTTGTGATGATTTTTTCACTTCGATCTTAATTTACTTTCAATCTGGCTAATTGATTTGTTAAAATATGTTGAGTTTACAACTAAAGAGAATAATACATCCAAGATTCTGGGAGGTCAAAGCCCTTGGAAGTTGGGTGCAAATAAATAGGGAAATTCTTTCAATCTGGCCAATTGATTTCGATCTTAATTTATTTTCAATCTGGCCAATTGATTTGTTAAAATATGTTGAGTTTTACAACTAAAGTGAAGATTACCAATCTGGCCAATTAATTTGTTAAAATATGTTGAGTTTTACAACTAAAGTGAAGATTACACAATCTGGTCAATTGATCTGTTAAAATATGTTGAGTTTTACAACTAAAGTGAAGATTACATCTCAAGAATTGGGAGGTCAAAGCCCTTGAAAGTTGGGTGCAAATATGATATTCAATCTAGCCAATTGATTTGTTAAAATATGTTGAGTTTTACAACTAAAGTGAAGTTTACCAATCTGGTCAATTGATCTGTTAAAATATGTTGAGTTTTACAACTAAAGTGAAGATTACATCTCAAGATTCATGGAGGTCAAAGCCCTTGGAAGTTGGGTGCAAATAAATAAGGAAATAAAATTATCGGGAGTAGAATTGGAGATATTTGATTTGTTAAAATATGTTGAGTTTTACAACTAAAGTGAATATTACATCCAAGATTCAGGGTTTCAAAGCCCTTGGAATTTGGTTGCAAATAAATAGAAAAATAAAATTATCGGGCGTAGAATTGGAGATTTTAGAGTGACAGACTAAAATCCCCAATTTGATTTATCGTTTGGGTGCTGAAGTGTGGATGTTAGCCCTCAGGCGAGGGGAACGTGGGAGCTTAGAAGTGAGAGCCAGTATCCTCCTAGCCTAGCCGCAGATTCAGTAAACAAGCGTGGGATTAGTCAATGTTCTTTATGCCTGGACCAAAGGGTAAAGAATATGTATGCTCCTATTTGGGACACAATTTAAACTAATTCACTTTATCCATTCACTGTAATTTCTTAACAAGGAGAAGGATGCTTTCTTATATATTGAATATCACATTAAAAACTTTATTAGTATAATTAGTTATTTAAGAGTTATCAAAATTACATATTTATTTTAATTGCCTATTAGTGACAGATAAGTAATTTGAATTTCATTGTTGCGATTAAAGTATTGCTTTTTTAAAATCTTAGTTCGTAGTTCTAATATTACTCCCTGTGGGATCGATATCTAGGACTCCATTAGAGCCCTATATTACTTGAGCGATACGTATACTTGCGTTGATAAATGTGACTTTACCTTTATTGAATATTTTATATATACATTTTTATCGAATCTATAATCATTATTAAGTTTTGCTGTTGTTGCTGAGGAATTAAATCTTTTAGCAGCAGTATTAAATACTTATATTTTTAAGCATAAATAAAGTCGCTATCAATCAACAAGGAGAAAGGATGAGTCAATAACTAAAGGAATTAGGTTTGTCTGAGGGAGAGTGGGAGGCTTTCAGAGTAGGGAAGAGAAAGAAGAGGAATTACTAATTTCTGCTATAATGAGAGGGCCATTGAGAATAGGGGTTGGAGCGTTATTAAAATTGGAGGGAGAGGGTTAGTTGGATTTTTTTTGGAATGCTTTCTTCCTCTGAAAAGGGGAAAGACTGAGGGAGGATAAAAGGACTGGGATTTGGGGAAGGATAAATTATCATGAGCAAACGTGTTATAATTTTTAAATGGATGTGGTTTCCATTCAAAAATAGCTAGTTGAACAAAGTTCTTGTCATTGTCAAATAGGGTGATAGATTTCAAAACAATGGATTTGGTGTGGATATGGACACCGACTCAAGCAAAAATTTAGCCTCAATTCCTAAGAGGTTAGATGGTCAATAGCCAAAGCGATAACGATCTTGATCATGGTTTTAGAAATCTCGCTTTCAAAGTAGAGACATAATGACAAATTATAGAGCTTAATATATATGAGAATTTCTTTGAAAACTTTTCTAACATTTTTGAACGAAAGAGTCCATTTCTTAATAATAAAAGGTTTGCTATTCAAAAACCAAGGTCTTCCATCCAAAACTGCAACATAATTATCAACACATGCAAAGTTGAAAAGAAAAAAAAACTTCATATAAATAGTAAGATCAACAACACTTTTTAGTTTCTAGATCTTAGAGATACTTTGTAAAAGATAACCATAAAATGATCTTTTGTCGAGAGCATAAGCTGCAAGCACCATTTTCCATCATTTTGAGCCTTCCTGTATTTCTGCCTCATAAATAAATATTTTGTCTTCAAATGGAGGTATGTAAGAGAGATTAAAAGTAGAGGAACTTGATGGATGCAAAGTTATTAGGCCCTTCCATTTAATAAAAAATGGAAGTCCTAAAATGGAACTAGAGGAAGAAAAAGGTAGAGGGCAAAGACCCTAGTCCTAAAGAGAAGATACTGGAAAATCACAAAAATTAGAGTTTAGAGCTTAGAGAAATGGAGAAAAAAATGGGCGAGAGCGATCTGAAACAGAAATCCTAATAAAGCACTCGACGTTAAGAGACTCGTGATTTTTTATGAAAGAGAGCTTGAAAAACATATAATATATTTATAAAAAAGAATTATTTACAAGCATGTCTTATAAATTTTTATATATTTATTTATCGAATATTTAAGTTTTCATATTTACTTGCATAACATTAAGATTTTTAATATAAATATATTATAATTATTATTTTTTAAAAATAAAATGTATTTTTATGTATAAATTTAATAAATATAATATGAAATTTTAGATAATAGAAAACTAAATCTGTAAAAATTATGTAATATGTATGTAAATTATAGGGAAAAAAAAAACAAAAAGAAGCAAAGAAGATAGAGGGGAATGGGTTCCCCTGCCAAAAGTGTTGTCAAATCGGGATGCAGGATATGATCATATGAGTTCTCTAGTGGGCTAATTAATAGTCCTTTCACTGTACTTGGCATGAGAGACGTGTTCCATACATCAATTTGCAGGAAAGGCGACAAAGAATGCTTAACGTTGGACAGCCAATAAATCTCACAAAATTTTATAAATATTTTAGTACACGCCAGAGCTAATATTCTTAAGAATTAGAGAAATATAGAGACAAAATGTATGCATTATTTCATGAACTTTGAGTTGCTTTTTATTTGACAATGATAAATTTTCATATCCCATAAAGGCCGGCAATGCTTTGCAGTCCTATTCAATGCTTAAAATTATTATGTTTTGGTGCCTCTATGATTAAAGCAATACAACATTTGCCTCTATTATTTTACATACTTCATGCATGGATATACTTCGCCAACGGTCGCCACATTTTCATTGTAGTTGTTGCAAGGTGTGGGAAAAACGACTCATTGTTATTAGGCAACTTTAGAATAATTTTTCTGAATAGCTTTTAGGTAGTTTGCAAAGCTTTAACGTGATTCTAGTCAAAATTTTATCAGAATTAGAGGACTAAATTATAGACATGTTGCTGACGTATTTACATTGAGGATCATTAGTGTTGAATTCAAATATGTTCTTTGGATCATGTCCAAGGAGAAGAGCAGGATTTCAGGGGTGGAGAAAGAGAGAGAGGGTGGCCCTGTCAGGAGGCGAATAAGGGTGGTCCTCGAGCTCGGTGGTCCCTTTCATTACACACAAATGAGGTCAGAAAATGTCAGATGATGGGAGCTAGCTCCTTACATGAGAGGGGGAGAGAGAGAGAGAGCCTCAAGGTATCTCCTTTACATGTATACCCTTATTATAAGGGGAGTCATGAGGAGTATTTCAATCTTTCTTCTTCTCGTATCAGTCCTCTTGGAATTTTTTCTTGTTGCTAGACTAGTCGGCGTTGGGTGATTGGCCCAAAAGACCGACTGGTAGATGAAATATTGAAGTTTAGGCATTAGTTATTAGAGAATGGGTGGTATGAATGTAAAATACCTTCTTTTTTAAAGTATAAAGAATTGAGTGGTATGCTTGTAATTTCTCTTCTTAACGGCCAGAACGCCTGTGAGTCCATGGTTGCTTGAGCATCTCCAACGGTGATCCTTCAGGCTCAGCAAGGTCGTGTTTTTGCGCTATACATCAAGTCCATGAGTTTTTAACTTCTTGCAGACGAAACTGCGATAAAAATGGAAAACTCGTTAGTCTGAGAGACATCATTCCATAAGCCTTTAAAATTTTTTTTAACATTTTCATGTTATCTTTTAATGAATAAGTCTTGAAAAACTAATCATTTGCTAGTATTTTGATCGTTGGAGAATATAATCAAGCTTATTTTTCAGTTTTTTTTTAATATAGAAATAGTATGTCGGTTGAGGTTTGGGCCGTCGATCTTGGCGTTGTTGTCGATATTTTTCACGTCTTCCACTAATCGGATGTTGTTGGCATCATTTTCAGTTATTTTTCATGGAAACGAGATAAAGTAAAAGGGCAGGTACAACATTAAATTCTTACCCTTATATTATGGGGGATGGAATAGGGTATTTTAGCCTTCTTATCTTGCCCTGTCATATTAACTCAAGATGCGAGTTGGCTCTTAAGTACATGTTTTCTTTACTAGCCTTGGAATTGCATCTCTGCACATGTCCTATCTTAAAGTATTATCATCCATTCTATTATTTATACATATTATGCATAAAAGATAATATAATATATTAAATTATATGCATATGGCCCAACAAAGGTCAGCTGACAATGCAAAAAGGGTTGATTGGTACATAGGTAAATTCCCTTAGGTCAAAACATTGACTTCCTCAGCATGGCCAGTCGAATGTGGAGATAGCAGGCCGATGGAATTGTTATAGAGATTTAGAGGTGAAATTTTTTTAGGTCACATTTGAGAGGAGGAAATTTGGCCTCTTATGTTTTGATTCTGAAGGTGGATTTGATAGAATAAGTCATGGAAGTTGCACTGAATCCTAATCTGATTGCAGAGGCTGGTTGAGGAAATGGTTGACCATGGAGCGACTGGCAGGAGGTTTTGGTTAGAAGGTGTGCAACTTAAATGAGCTTTTTTCAAGGCGTGACTAAAACATTCCTTAAAACTCATTTTTGATCAAGTCATTATATTTTAGAGTCATGGACAAAGGTTTAATATTTACATGATAGCAAAAAAGGCTTTTGTCCTTGGAGGTCAGTTGGAATGTAGGTCAGATAAGAGATGTCAATGAAAGTTGTCGGCCAACAGAGATCGGTCGGAGAGGCTATTGGTTGGCACATGGTTTTTTGGTAAGAGTCACAAGGTTAAAAAATAGTTCTTCTTGTCATTAAAGAGATCAATGCGACCACTGCACTTTTTTCTTCAAGTGAATTTCATGATTTCCCAGAGTGCAAAAGTCATAGCTAGGATTTTTTAGGAAAATTATATTTTCTGCCATGCATAAAGCCCCCGAGTCATTTACTTCTTGGAAATGAAATAGTAATAAGAATGAAAGACTCAAAATATAGAAAATATAACTTCAATGAATAAACAATCATACCCTTTGCTAATTGATTAATTGATGAGCAAACTTAGCATGACACTCTCCTGAATTTCGACTCGTGTTTAGTCGGGAGGTTTTGGCACTATTGTCTGACAGTCTTTATCCTCTTCTCAGCCAAGCAATCTCGGTGCCACAACTGACAGTCTTCATTTTTAGCATGCATTCGGACGATTTTGGCACCACTGTCTACCGTTCTTTAGCCTCTACTCAACCGGGTCATCTTGGCATCATAGTTGGCAGTCTTCAAATTTTCAGGTGCATTCGGGCAACCTTAGTGCCACGATCTGCTAGTCTTCAACCTCTTCTTAGTTGAGTGAGCTTGGTACTACAACTGACAGCCATTAAGTTTTTCGGTGCAGCCAGGAAATCATGGAGTCATGGTCTGTTGGTCTTCAGTCTCTGCTTAACTAGGTGATCTTTCAATTTTTCCCTTGCAGTCAGGGGATCTTGAAACCACGATATGCTGATCTTCAGTCTCTGCTCACCCAAGCAATCTTGGTGTCGCAGTTAGCAATCATCAATTTTCTTTTGCAGTCAGGCAATCCTGGCGCCACGGTGTGCCAGTTTTCAGCATCTGCTCAGTCCGGAGATCTTGGCGTCGCACTTGCAGTTTTCAGATTTTTCCATGCAACCGAACGATCTTAGCGCCATAGTTTGTTGGTCTTCAGCCTTTGCTCAACTCGGCGATATTGGTGTCGTAGCTGGCAGTTTTCAATTTTTCGCTTGCAGCCAGACGATCTTGGTGCCACGGTGTGTAAGTCTTCAACCTCTGCTCAGTTAGGCAATCTTTGTGTCACGACTAGCAGTCTTCAATTTTTTCTGTGAAGCCAAGAGTTCATGGCGCCATGGTCTGCCAACCTTCAGCTTCCTCGATATCGACCTTTCACATTGAAATACAAAAAAAAAATTATATTACATAGTCTTAATAGAGCAAGCCTTGAAAAATAACATGCTTATGCAAAAGGAAAACAACTTGTATGGGGTTCAATATTGCTATTGTTGAGTCCAAGTTGAACAAAAGCACTTAGAAATTAATTTATAATTTAGGGCCCATTTGGGGCAACTTATAGGGAGGTGCGGCGGCATTTTGAAAACGCCGCCTCCATGTTTGTTTCTCGCGGTGGAGCCGCGTATGTGGAAAATAAGTTTTTAAATTTGCATTACACGTGGATCGCGGGTCTATCCCCGCGATCCGTGTTTGGACTCCTAGGTTTTACTCCCCTGCCCTCGAAACAGTCCCGCATCTTCTTTTTCATTTGAAGGATTCTTTTCGAGCTCCTCTCCTGCCTCCTTGGTCGAAGTTGCTCCGCAAGTAAGTTCTATTCTCCTCCCTGCGCTCCTCCATATGCTCTTCCCTCCTCTCCCCCAGTCCTGCATCTCCTCTTTTGTTTCTCATGGACGTTCCTTCTGTGGAAATTATCGGGGAATATGGAGTTGTTTAGTAGATCTAGTTTACGGTTGATGAATATTTATTAAGGAAATGTAGATCCATTTTTTTCGGTGAATATGGAGGTGATTTCACTGTTTGGAATTGTTCTCGCTCTCTTTCTCCTTCGGTTATATTTCTGGATTATAGATCCAAGGGTGATCTCTTAATGTTATAGTAGGATTGTGTTCCATATGCTTGATCTGTGATTTTAACTTATTTTTTAACATATTATATGCTTGATCTATGATTTTGGTGAATGTGGGGGATTTCCTTTTGTTGTTGTGGCTATGAAAAATTTGGAACATCATCAATCTTTATCTCGATGTATATGCAGTTTCATATGGCAAGATCTATATGGAGTATTTATCATTTGCTCAGTTTACAGAATTATATGGAAGATCTTCATGCAGTTTTTTTGCAACCTATATGCATGCTTAAATAATGCATGATCTATTTGCTCAGTTAGAAGTTTGTCATGAATATATGTTTTGAATATTCTTCTCTTTTCCAGTTAGAAATATAAATTGCAGTTTCTATTTTTCAAAGATTGATTATGGAGATAACTACATGAGTGATTTTCATTTCTCCATGCATTTTCTCTCTTCCATAAAAATTAGATAATGTAAGCAATTTAATACAGCAGAAGCTAACAATGCCAAATGAAGCCTGAATCGGATGTTTGGGGTTGTTTTGTTTTGACTGCATATGTATTATTACCTGATGTTTGGGTTGGTTTGGTTCAATTCAAGTTTAGAATTGATTATCTAGTATAAGTTTAGTATTTATTACCAATTGGAATTATGTTTTTGACCATTATTTATTGTGAATGAGGATTATCAATCTTCAATACAGATAATACAAAAGTATGAATTACAGTTTATATGTTCAAATGACTCATTTCAAATGACTCTTCTCAGAATAATTATTATTCTTTCCTTCCAACAAAAATGTTATTGTAATTATAAATTTAAAGTCAACATTATAAATTTTTTCTTTGTCATTTTGACATGTTATTTTTTTCCTTTTTTTTGGTCTCATTATACTCCATATTAGTATGTGAAGGTGCATATTATTTTTGGTATGTGTAACATTGCTAGTTTGATGTGATCGAATATATTTGAGTTATATAAATGTAACACCACTTTTTTGTATTCTCTTCTCTTAACATTTGATCACTAGAAAATAATAAATTATGCTACACAGACTATTAATTCAACTAAAAAAATCGCAAATAAGCTGTTTACAAAAAGCACAAACCAAATAGCTAAACATCTTATTCAGAACATGGGCAAAATGGTCATTTTTCCAGAATCAACTGTTTTTCAAACACACAAACCAAACAGCCAGACAGCTTATCCGGATCAGCTGCTCATCAGCAGATTATCAGGATAAGCTGTTTATCAGCAGAAGATGGATAAGCTGCTTATCAACAGAAGCTGGATGAGCTGCTTATCAGCAGAAGCTGGATCAGCTGCGGTTGCCCTAAACAGACCCTTAAAAACTGAAGACTGGATTCTTTATATAGCCATGTTTCTTCAAAATGGAATATGAATTTTTTTTTAGGTTTAGAGTATTTTTCTGGTGCTACTCGCTGCATCCAAAGATGGCGCCTTTTTGGTTAGTCAGTCTTGCCNAAGCTGCTTATCAGCAGAAGCTGGATAAGTTGCGGCTGCCCTAAATAAACCCTTAAAAACTGAAGAATGGATTCTTTATATAGTCATGTTTCTTCAAAATGGAATATGAATTTTTTTTCAGGTTTAGAGTATTTTTCTGGTGCTACTCGCTGCATCCAAAGATGGCGCCTTTTTGGTTAGTCAGTCTTGCCGACTGGACCAAGGCTTTGACGGACAAGTGAAATTATTTGTTGGCTCATCATATTTTGAATGCCCCAAATCTTGCCATCCTACCATGGCCAACAAGAGGATTTGCAGAACTTGGCATGCAGTTTAAATTTTTAATGCTGCTAGTTGCTACCAAGTTTCTTTGAAGGTTGGATGGGATTTGCATCGACATNGTTTAAATTTTTAATGCTGCTAGTTGCTACCAAGTTTCTTTGAAGGTTGGATGGGATTTGCATCGACATATTGGAAGTTGTGGACTCCCTCAAACATGGCTTATCAGGCAAAGAATGGGGCACATTCGGACTGATGTTAGTAGCAGACACATCCATAGGAAGGCTTTGCAATTGTTCGGGTGGTCTTGAGAGCCAAATATAATAAGGAGATGGGTGTGGGATTGGTGGTCATAGAAGTGGAACCGATACCTTTACGGGTGATTGGAAGGATCTAAAATTGAACGTGAAAGAAGGTGAATTTAGTAGATTATCTCTAAAAGTGGATTACTCTCAGTTGGATTTCAAGCTTAGCCAAGTTGAGATGTGGTTGAAGTAGTCACATGATGATTTAGGTGAAAGGTACGCCAAGTACCTAAATAAAAATAACTCTTATAGTGAGAAATGATACTGGGTAGTGTTTAGAGTCTTAGAGACCGATACAAACTCCCGTCAAAGTGCAGAGCTCAAAGGCGGTAGAGAGCTTCGTCTCTATTAGATTTGATAAATTTAATAAATCATTAAGAAATTCTTGTAGGTCTGCGGGGAGAGGAGGATTTCAGAATTGTTGGTGATCAGGAGTAAATGGAGTGAATTCGATGTTGTGCAAGTTTCCTTTGTGTGTTTCTTTTAGGAATGTCTCTGTGAATAGTTTCTCCTCGATGTTGTTCGTCTTCTTATTGACGACATGATCCACGCTCATTGTATCTTTTAGGATATTAAATCTAGATTTGCATTATAAATTGTGCCCAAGGAATAGAGCAGGATTACGGGGATGGAGAAAAATAGAGAGGGTTTTTTCGTTGGGGTGCAAATCATGGTGGTCTCAGGCTCGGTGGCTAGTTTTAGGTTACAAATGAGGGAAGAGGAGAGCAAGCTCCCTACATAAGGGGGAAGACAAAGAGCCTCAAGAGATCTCTTTTACATGCCAAGGGATTCTCTATTTACAGAAAAAAAATAAGAGGGACGAGATGAAAGTATATATATGGTCTTGTTATAAGTGGATCATAAGGGGTATTTGGGTTTTTCTCCCGCTCAAGCTAGTTCTCTTATAGTTCCTTCTTACTGTTGGACTCATCGACGTTGGGTGGTTGGCCTCCGTGGACGAGTTATAGATAAAATATCGAAGATTAGGTTCTAGTTATAAAAAATTGGGCGGTATGTATGCAAAACATCTTTCATTTTCTTATATAAAGAATTGAGTGGCATGTATGTAATTTCTGATTTTAAGAGTTGGCCTGCTTTGAGCACTGAGGCGGCATAAATGATCTTAATTTACTGATCCGCACTAACGATAATGTTTTGATAACATAATGCTATTCACTTTCCGGAAAATTTAATTTGCTTNTGAAGATTAGGTGCTAGTTATAAAAAATTGGGCGGTATGTATGCAAAACATCTTTCTTTTTCTTATATAAAGAATTGAGTGGCATATATGTAATTACTGATCCGCACTAACGATAATGTTTTGATAACATAATGCTATTCACTTTCCGGAAAATTTAATTTGCTTGTAATTCTTGTTATGAAATTTGGTGCTTCCAAAAATCTATGGCGCAGAGATCAGCAAACGCCAAAAAAAATTCCGGACTACGATAAATGGAGAAATTCGAACATAACGTCACAATCTCTCCGGCTGTCAAGCTGCNTTCCGGACTACGATAAATGGAGAAATTCGAACATAACGTCACAATCTCTCCGGCTGTCAAGCTGCTATCATTCTGCCTTTCACCAGCTCTGGCTTCCTAAAAAGAACCCCCATTTCGCTTCTCTCCAAAACTTCTGCTTCCAAATTCCATTTGAGGCAAATATTTTAGACGTTTCAGTTATAACATTTCAATAATTTCGATATTTTTATTTAGATTTTTACTTTTCTTTTTTGTTTTTTACAGATTAATATGTAAAAAGGTTAAGAATGATAATGGACGAAAATATAATGTTTAACTAGATTAAAATCACAATCAGAATATCTCATGTCAGTTTCTGTAGTTTTAATAATTTTTTTACCTAAAATTGAAAATTCGATTCAATTAAGGCTGTCAAAACGGCTCTTTGTTCGCGAACAGCTCGTGTTCGGCTGGTTCGGTAAGTTAACGAGCCGAATATGAACAACAGGAATAACAGTTTATTCGTTNTGAAATTATATGGAAAAACTAAAGTTATGGCATGATCGGAAGATTAACCAAAAGAACTTTGAACTAGGACAAGAAGTAGCTAAAGTTATGGCATGATCGGAAGATTAACCAGAAGAACTTTGAACCAGGACAAGAAGTTTTTAGTTAAAGTTATTCCTCTGGGAAATTGAAGTTTTGTTGGTTAAGACCATTTACTGTGACTCAAGTTTAAACTTACAGAGCTGTTGAGATTGAAGATCAAAAAATTGGGAATAGATTTAAAGTAAATGGACACAACTCATAGTTACCGTTATCTTAATTTAATTTCAATCTGGTCAATTGAATTGTTAAAATATATTGAGTTTTACAACTAAAGTGAAGATTGCATCCAAGATTCAGGGAGGTCAAAGCCCTTGGAAAGAAATAAATTATCGGGTGTAAAATTGGAGATTTTAGAGTGATAGACTAAAATCCCCAATTCGGTCCTATCGTTTGGGTGTCAAGATTCAGGGAGGTCAAAGCCCTTGGAAGTTGGGTGCAAATAAATAGGGAAATAAAATTAATCAGAGCGTAGAATTGGAGATTTTAGAGTGACAGACTAAAATACCTAATTCGGTCCTATCGTTTGGGTGCTGAAGTGTAGATGTTAGCCCTCAGGCGAGGGGAATGTGAAAGCTCCAAAGTGAGAGTCGGTATCCTCCCAGCCTAGTTACAGAATCAGTAACCAAGCATAGGATTAGTCAATGTTCTTTATGTCTGGACCAAAGGGTAAGTCATATCGTTTGGGTGCTGAAGTGTAGATGTTAGCCCTCAGG
Source organism: Phalaenopsis hybrid cultivar (assembly GCA_002079205.1). Taxonomy (NCBI): domain Eukaryota; kingdom Viridiplantae; phylum Streptophyta; class Magnoliopsida; order Asparagales; family Orchidaceae; genus Phalaenopsis; species Phalaenopsis hybrid cultivar. The sequence continues at coordinate 238,219 of JXCR01139382.1, forward strand.
CGAGGGGAACGTGGGAGCTCAATTCAATCCTATCGTTTGGGTGTTGAAGTGTAGATGTTAGCCCTCAGGCGAGGGGAACGTGGGAGCTCGAAAGTAAGAGCCGGTATTCTCCCAGCCTAGCCGCAGATTCAGTAAACAAGCGTAGGATTAGTCAATGTTCTTTATGTTTGGGTGTTGATGTGTAGATGTTAGCCCTCAGGTGAGGGGAACGTGGGAGCTCCAAAGTGTCCGGTATCCTCCCAGCCTAGCTGTAGATTCAGTAACCAAGCATAGGATTAGTCAATGTTCTTTATTCGGTATCCTCCCAGCCTAGCCGCAGAATCAGCCAAACATAGGATTAGTCAATGTTTTTTAAGGTATCCTTCCAGCCTAGCCATAGAATCAGTAACCAAGCATAGGATTAGTCAATGTTCTTTAAGTATCCTCCCAGCCTAGCCGCAGAATCAGTAAACAAGCATAGGATTAGTCAATGTTCTTTATGCGCTTCTAGCCTAGCCACATATTCAGTAAAAAAGCATAGGATCAGTCAATGTTCATTATGCCTAGACCAAAGGGTAAAGAATAGGTATGCTTCTATTTGGCACAATATAATTTGAACTAATTCACTTTATCCATTAACCATAATTTCTTGGCAAGGAGAAGGATGCTTTCTATATATTGAATATCACATTTGAACCTTCATTAGTATATTTAGTTATTTAATAGTTATTAAAATTTAAATAGTTATTTCTATTACCTATTAGTGACAAATAAGCAAATTGAACTTCATTGTTGCAATTAAAGTATTGCTTTTCTAAAGTCTTAGTTTGTAGTTCTAATATTACTCTCTGTGAGATCGATATCTAGGACTTCATTAGAGCCCTATATTACTTGAGCGATACGTATAATTGCGTTGATAAGAGTAACTTTACAATTATTGAATATTTATTACGTCTATATTTATCGAATGTATAATTGTTATTAAGTTTTAGTACAGTTGCTGAGGGATTAAATCTTTTAGCAGCAGTATTAAATACTTATATTTTTAAGCATATATAAAGTCACTGTCAAGTTTTTGGCTCCGTTGTCGTGGAGTAAACAAGAATCATAATTAGAGTAACGGACAAAAGTCAGGGACCTCCTCTGACTTTGGAAAAATCAGGGAATATTTCTTTTAACAGAGGCAACAACGTGCTAAAATTTCAAGCCATGGTGATATCACTACATGCATGGAGAATCAAAACATTCAAATCAGTGTTTAATTAATTAAAAATAAAATATGCATCACATGGGCTTAAATTTATTTTCACATTATTCTCCTCTCTTCACTGAGCAAAAGGGTATTTTTATTTTTTTTTATGATTTTTTTAAACCAAGATATGAATTTTGAAGTTAGGGATCCTTTTCTGAATTAATTAAATCCCTATTTATCTATTTAAACGCGCGGCGCCACCTCAACCTACGGTGGCTCCGAAGCTCCACGCGGCGCTTTTCTATTCGACGTTGCCATCCACCTCAACGCTGACTTGGCCCGCGATTTATGTTTCTAAGCACTATCCAGCTTGATCTCGACCGTCCATTCGATACACGCGTGATCGAACGGCGCTCCATCATCGTCCCCGATAGCCTAGCCCGAGAACCGTCCATCTTCTAGCCTTAAGATCTCTCACATTTCTTATACAAATTAGATGAATTTTTTTTTAAAATGCTCTTCTAGACTAGAGGAACATATCCATACGGTTATGATGCCATGAAATCAACTCAAAACAAATGAAGAGTTCAAATAGGCTCGAGAATAAGAGAAGTTTTATACCTTGGCTCTAAGAAGTGAAGCTTCGATCAGAGAGTTGGCACGTTTTTTTGGGTCCAAGGAGGCTATGGATTGAGCCTCTAGCCTTGGTGTAAAGCCTAGGTGCAATTTTGATCAAGACCGATTTCAGGTGTTGGTCTAAAGCTATTGTAGAGGTTATTTCAGAGGGGGATTTTATGGGGTTTTGGCTTCTTTCTCGGTTGTGAAGGTGTGGGCACAAGTAGTTGAAGTTTGGTGGACTGTGGAAGTGTAATGAGCTTTGTCCTGGTTTTTGGTAGAGGTTTGAGCTCAAAATTGAGTTTCCACAATGGAATTCAGTGGGGAAGAGGGTTGGATTGCACTGAGGGGCATCCAAGGGAATCTGTCAAAGCAACTTAATGCAATGAGTTTTAGTTTTGGTAAGGGTATCTTAAGCAATATACATTTTTGGAAATAAAATCCCTTAATTTCGGGGACTTTTGGTCCATGGCTTAGTTTAGGTGGTTAGATGGGTTTTGGCTTGGTCTTAGGGTCTAACCAATGGCTGAGGTGGAGTTAATTTGATTGCTTTAAGGTAGTTAGACAATATTTAATGCATAGGTTCAATGTGGGTTCAAGTGATCAAAATTTGGGTTTGGGATAGGTTAGCCATGTCAATTGACCCAATTGATTGACCAACACTGTTTAGATTATTGTTATGAAGATTTTTGGTGAAGGGTTGAAGTGATTTTGAGTCCAATTGGTAGGTCAATTTGAGGGATTTTTGAAATTTGGTCAATTTGAGCAAGTTGGTCTAGACATGGGTCTAGGATGGGCTACCCTTAGGCTAAGTCCAAATTGAATGGTCCACATGATCAAGGGGGATGTTGTGAAGATTTTTCATGAAGGGATACAGTGGAAATTTTGAGGTTAAGGCCCTCAATTTGGTGAGATTTTGAGACATGGCCAATTTGGGGCAAATTTGGGGCTTTTAGACTTAGGTTGAAATCAAATTAATTTTAAGTCTCACCAAGGCCAATTGAAGGTCAGTTTTGATGTATGAGGATTTTATGAAGGTTTTTCAACATAAAGTGTGGCCAATTGAGTGGTCTATGGGTTCAATTTGGTGGAACCAAGTCATAGGGCCAAAATTGGGTTTTTGGTTTAAATCAAAATTGGGTCCAAATGATGGACCGATTGAGCTTGGATTTGGTCTAGATTTCTCATATCAAGGGTGAATTTGACTTTAGAATTGAAATTGGGGTAAATTAAGACCAATTTGCTAGACATTTGAGGTAATTTGGGGAAAATATGAGCCTTTAAAGTGCAATTTGGGGGTTTTGATCAAAGATGGTCAAATTGGTCAAATTGGGTCATGTGATAGTTGAGAAAATTGAAATTGGGAATATTTGAAAGGTTTTGAGAATTTTTGGGATTTTTTAGAATTTTTGGAATTTTGGGCTAAAGAGGGTTATTTTGGTAATTTGGCCAATTTAGGGATTTTGGGTAGCTTGGGTGTTTTCAAGGTGTTTGAAATGATTTTTGAACCAAGTTAGGTATTTTGAGTAAATTTGGGAATTTTGGCCAAATTTGGGGTCCCAATGGTATCTAGGTAACTTGGGGGAGTTTAGGGGTAAAAAGCTAGTTTAGGTATCTTGGTAGAGTTGGAGTACCAACCACCATTAATAAGTCATGGACCAATAGAAACCCCAATTTGGGGTCATCTATGTAGTGGTCTTAGCCAAACCCTAGCCTAGGGCTAATGGGTTTAGGGGACCACCTACAGGAGTCTCCCAAAAGTATCAAGAGACCAGAACCTAGCAATTCTGGGTTTAGGGTAGTGAGTTATTGTGAGTGTAAATAATTGCAAGTGAGTGCCTTAGCCCTAAATCAACACCCAGGGTCAACCCTAAGGTCCAGCAGTCCTAAGGGTAAATCAACTTGAGTTTCCCTTATAGTGACCCCACCTAGTAAGTGCTAGAGATTAGGACCAATATGTGGAACTCCAAGTTGAGTAGAGAAGAGTGTAGAATTTCTAATGGTGAGGGTTCCATGTCTATTTTTTTAAGAATAGTCAGTAGGAAAGTCCTATGGCTAGGCCTTAGGCTACTAAAAAGGAAAAACTAAACCTCAACCAACCAATAGTGAGGTTAACAATATGTATATATATATATATATATATCATTTTTCTATGTTGACGACCGATAGAGTGATACTCAGTAGTTGGGTTAAATTAAAGCTCACCGGTTCATTATATTTCACAACAGATTTTAACATCACAAATGTCCAATTTGCAAAGTAAATTAAGAACTATTGAAAGTACCATCACAAATTTTTCCCCAAGTAATTCTCTAAAGTTTCTTGACTGAACTTGACTTCATAAGACTCACAAGAATCAATAAACACTCAAAATCACCACACTCTCACTATGGTGGTCGTCCACCCCAATAGTGGTCTAACCTACCCAAAAACAACTTTCCTCTCCACCTCTCTTCTTAAACGTGTAGAAATGCTTCATATATATAAAGCTCTAAAAATAACCAAGAGTCACTTCAGGCACCTTCTCGAAATTAGTCCAAATTCGTTGAATAGATACATAAGTGTCTCTAGCGTCTAGGCGTCAGGTCAATTTTTTTGTTATTTGGCTTCATTTGCTCTTTCGCTTTTAAACTCCATTTCTTGTACCTGAAATAAAAAACACACAAAATATCTTTCATTAAAATGCAATATCCATAAAAATGAACATGAAAAACACATATAAAATAAGGTAATTTTAAGGCGTGTCAATTCCCCCAAACTTAAACATTACTTACCCTCAAGTAACTCTTGTACTTTATGAACCAAATATAATAACTTATGATAGTACATTTCACTTCAAGACTCTTATAGTTTTCTCCCATAAATGTGAAAGTAAGACTTTTAGAAAAATTTTCAATAACTCGAGTTAAAACTAAAATGTAAGGATATCCAGTAATCAAATTAGAAATTCTAATTTTCTATTCATTTCAAAAATAATTATAATTTGCCACATTAAGGAATCTTAGAAGAATTAAAAGAAAAGAATTATATGAGAACTCTATTAATAAAGATAATAATTCTTTTAAAATTAAGAATAAGCTCGAAAGTGTAAATAAGCGTTTTCTTTTAAGATAATTCAAGTGAAACAAATTTTTAACTAGGCATCTCCTCAAGCTTCTCCCCACATATTTTTCATTTTGCTCTTCTTTTTCTTTTTATTTTACTTTTCTTTTTCTTTCAGGATCGTTTTTAATCCTTACTTTCTTTTCTTTTTATGTGAGGATTGTTATATCTGAATAGCTTTTAATGATTTTAAACTTCACTATTCTCTTCCTAAAGTTAAAAACTTCTCACATTTCTAAACTTAATAATGTGTATTAGTAAATTAATGATTTTTCATAGAGACTCTAATTCTTTTTAGAGAGTAGATCTAAAATCCTTAGTGTTTTAAAAATACAAATTTTCTTACTTTAAATAGTAAAAGCATATTTTGATACTTTTATACTAAATGTCTTAACTTTAGAATTACCATTTATTACCAAAAACTTTTACTTAAGTTTACTATTACATTTATAAAATTAAAAAATATAATTATCTAAAGTTAACACCACATACCACATGTTATGTTAAAATAATTTTGAAAATATATAGTTTATTAAGAACAAATAAAGTTTAGTTTTAAAAAATTTTTCTCCCTTCCTCAAACTTGAATGTTTAAGTTGTGTAAAACAACAAAATATATAACAAGTGTGAAGAAAGAAAAATTTAACAAAATTAGTTATAACAGAGTACTAAACATGGAAACAGTACAGGTGCAAGTAGTACAAACATGTGTTGAGTAATTGTACATCTAAAATCAACATGTATAACATAGAAATTTTGAAGTAAAATACTACTCTAACACACAGGAAATATAAACTAAACTGGAGCAAGAGTGAACAGTAAATATAGTACATGTGTTCAACATACATCAAAGAGTACTAAAACAAACTAAATATATAGGAAGAACAATAGTAGAAAAATAATCAAGACTCCGTAATCATCCTCCTCCTCCTCCTCCTCATCATCTACATCTTCATCCATCATCTTTCTGCACTCAAAAAGAGCGTAGTGAGGATAACTAGAAAACTCAACTCTCTTATCACCATCCATAAAACTCACCAAGGAAGTATTGAAGCTAGATTCATGATCACTCTTCCTTCTCATTTCTTGTTCTAGGTGACTCCAATGATCCTCATTATCTTGAAGCTTGCATTGCATTAAGAACATATCTTATTGAAATTCCAAGGTTCAATTTAAAAGTTATTCCCAAGTACTAGGAGGTGGAGTAGTAGCACTGAAGGTAGAAGGTCTAGAGGTAGAAGTAAATGGAATATCAGAAGTTGCACATCGAGATCTTTTATAAATGTCCACATTAGCCTTTCCAAGAGGCTTGAGTGGCTTTAGTTACTTCTCTCAAGTTTCATAATTCACTCCAGATCCTTTGTAGATAGTAAAGATAAGGGAAGGGAAACCCAAACCTACATAAGAACGCTCTGGTGAAGGTGTAAATGGCCTTGAATAGGAGTGAACCAACATTACATAACTCAAAATGGCTCTCTCCCGAGTCACATCGCTCAAATGATTCAAAGGAAGTAATCGAGCAGAAATAAATAAATGTCATGCCTTCGATGGGGCATTAAGTGTAGAAGAAGAAAATTTTACCTTATGCTCGTTCCTGATCTTCCAATATCCTCGCCCATCTGTAAGGCAAGCAATAATCTCATCTACCTCTGACTTAGAAGGCTCAAACTCTAAATAGTATTAATCCAAAGCAGGAGGTAAACCATATAGCACATTGATCCTGTCCGGAGTGAACTCAACTCCCCTTTCTCAAAAAAATACCTCATCCTCTAGAGTTTCAAGAAGATTCACATAAAATTTTCTCACAATAGAAATAACTGCTATTACAGCGAAGTAGCAAAAAACCTCCCAGTGTCGAGCCATCAATCTAGTAAAATCGTTATGCAAAAAAGGCCTAAAGTAAAGCTGAGGATTTACGTTATGCTAGAAGAGCTACCTCGAAGTCTTAAGGCTTATTATTTAATTCTAAGGAAGGTTTGTTGTTGTAGATCTGTTTGCTCTCTGATCAAACAAATCCATGATTTGGGATCCACCTAGGATCAAACAAATCCAAAGTAAAACTGACTTGGTAATATGCTATCCAAATTTGGGATGCTTGAAAGGAAACCAATTTTAGATTGCCTTTAACAACTAGTCTACTACAACTAAGATTAGGAACTATTTATCATCAAGGTTGGATCCACCTAAGATGGACCATATATTATCAAGAAGCAAATAGGCAACATTCCATTTTGTTGTGAAGCGTTCATTTCAAAATGCTTTTCTTAGAGGAAAAAGAGTTATCTATATGTAGAGATAAATACATTCTCTATATTTCCTTCATATTTATTTGTGGCATGATAATTTTTCTCTGCATCATTGAACAATCTGCATCATTTTTGTCATGCACCCAACATACTCAAAACAGAAATACCACATAACACATCGACAGTCCAATAAGGGAAACAAAAACCATCTCAAAACAGAACACATCGACATTTCAATGAAACAGAAATACCAGAGAATGTCATTAAATGCTTCCCGTTATAGAAGTATTTTAAGTAGAGAATGATGAAGCAAAAATATCACTGAAATGCCACATAACACATCGACATTTCATTAAAGGAAACAAAAACCATCTCAAAATAGAACACATTGAAATCCCCAATGAAGCAGAAATACCACAAAATGTCATTCAATGCTTCACCCTTAAAATTGCAAGGAGAAAGTTTCTCCCTAAAAATCGAAATCGTCCATTAATACGCAATCCCTCAAAGCCATCCACACGCAATCCTCTATTGTTATGGTAAACAAAAAAACCAAGGGTAAGTACTTACTGAGCGCAGCGAGAGTGGATCACAGGGGATAAGAGGAAGAGAGAAGTAAGACGAGTGAGAAAGCAAGCACGAGCGATCAAAATTTTTAACTAGGGCACGAGCTGGGGAAGGTGACAGGAAGAGGGTAAGTAAAGTAAAAAAAGATCAAAATGTTGGCCTGCGACCCTGAGGGCGCGGGCCACATACTGTTATAACAAAAAAATGAGATGCATTGAAACCGCGAAAACCAAACGCCCGTGTTTTCAAAATACATAAGCCGTGGATAAGTCCCCCCATACGCACCCTAAGGTAACATCCATTTTTGTAAAGTTAAGATGGTGTTATTTTTTATATGATATCAAATATTTGGGTGGTATAAATGTAAGTGTTAGATATATAAATGCATAGAAATTAGGTTGTATGTATGTAAATGCCCTTTTTTGGTAAATTTTAAAATTTTAGTTAGTAGTATATAAACACATGATTCCAACCTTGGCTGTTATTATCGAATTAAAGACTAAATAGAATAAATCATATCTAATAATAATACCAAAACCCAACAAATATAACACAATGAAAGCAGAAGGCTAGATTAGCATTACAATTATTTGTTTCCACCAGAGATATTATGGCTGCGTGTTGACCAATAGGATGACCAAGGCTGATCCAGACATCCATAGCAATTTGTCCTTATAAGACATCTGACCCATTGAAGAAATAGCTTTTGTTTTCCCGCCAGTTCCTTGAGTAAGAATATTTACTGCCTTTGGAGCCACACCACATGAGCCAAATGAGGCATTACTCTGCAATGAAGAAGTAGATGATCATAATTAGGGCTGTCAAAACAGCTCATTATTCACGAATAGCTCGTGTTTGGCTCGCTCGCTAAGTTAACAAGCCTAACACGAATACAACTCATCAATTATCTCTCTCTCTCTCTCTCTCTCTCTCTCTCTATATATATATATATATATATATATATATATATATATNCCCAACCCTTAGCATCTTATGGCTACGTGATTAAGGTTGTCAAAACGACTCTTTGTTCGTGAATAGCTCGTGTTCGGCTTGTTAAGCAAACGGGTCGAACACAAACACACTATTTGAGCTCAAAATATGAACGAGTCGAACACGAGCTGGGCCTGGGCTCGCTCGTTTTTGGCCCATTTACACCCCTTATCATAATACATATTTAAGAAAAAAATATGGCGATGATTATATTAATTTTAACATTTGAATTTCATCAACCAGGGTAAAATTTGTCCAAAAAAATCTTGCGTTCCAACAACCAGAATGTTTTATCTACAGAAGCAGAAAAGTCAATACCTGACAATAAGAAATGTCATTGCATCCACAAATTAAATGTCCATTGGCCTCATCTGTAGCTTGAGAAGCTCCACCTAAATCACTTCTCTGTAGCATGTGGCAGCATCGATCATATATACAACAAAATTATGGAAAATGAATAAACTTCTTGTTATGATTAACATGAGAAAAGGAAAAGACCTTATAGAAATCCACAGCTATGAAATTAGGCCATCGGTTTGCCGAAAAATTATGGCAAGTGTTTAGCATGTCAATAAGAGGAGCTGAATTCTCCTTACAAGCTTCTACAAGATCAGGAATATCAGGGAAATAATTCATCAGAACAAGTGATCTTGATGTGGCATTCATGGGCGACGACTCTGCTCGATTTGGGCAAAAGCCTGCCTTCATACCACCATCTCCATCTGCACATTAGAAGATATCAAATTCACCAAAAGCCCAACTAGAAGGAAAAATGCCTCTTTTTTAGTAAAATTTATACATTGATTTTCTACTACATATCTCCACACATATGCAATGCCTTCAGTAGCTTCTTTTGCTGATTTTGATGTAAAGACAATCAAACGTTGATTTTTGTTAATCATGTCACTGAGTAACGGCCAGTTACCACCATTCTTTGGCATACGAGATACAGGAAACCAATACTTCATGAGGCCAGCGGAAGTGAAGACCTTACTGAGGCCTTGAGGGGTTTTGACATAGTCTTCAATGAATATCGTGATGACTTCTGAAGGATTTGCTTCAAGGAATGCTTGGATTTCTTTGAGCACGTCAATGGCTGGTTGCTGGGATTATGATGGTATTTAATATTGGTTTAGAATTTGTTTATATATATATATATATATCAAGTTAATTACATGATGAAAATCTTTTAATTTAAAGAGCTTACAAATGCAGTGAAGTTGTAACAATTACCGCCAAAAGAGTGGCAAAGCCAGATGGCATTTTGGAAGTCATACATATCCAACATTAAACCCCTGACACCATTCTAAATCAACATGAAAGTTAGATTTACAAAAAATAAATTACAATAACAAAAAAGAAAACAGTAAATGATATCACGAAGTGACCATAAATATTTTTACATTGAACGTACTGAAAACTTTACTGGGTTAAATTGAAAGTTGAGATAGAAACTCTCAAAAGCAAAAATGATAGGATGATACAAGTCTGAATTATAAAATGACTCAATGATTATTTTAGTTTTAATGAAAATGGAAAACATGTCTATCAAATGTTGAATACAAAATAGCTTGGGGTTTTAATGTTTACAAATTTATTAAACAAAGTGATTTTATTTATAAAAAAACAAAGCAACCATAAAGGTGTTGAGGTAAAAGCATATTTATTCATATTCATATAATAAGTATAACCATATGTATGTGCAATTTCATTATAACCAAAGAAAAATACATGTAAAAATGAAAGAAAAGTAAATAAAAATAACTACTGGAGAAAGAATTGAAGTTTGGATTAAAGTTTGCTAGAACAATCATATGTACTATAAGATTAAAACCAAATTAAATATACATAAGAAAGATATATTAGATAATTGAAAAGAAAACCCAATATCAAGTTATATGAAATAACATCGGTCCATATGTATTCCTAAAACAATCAAATGTTTTACCTTTCTTTTTTGTTCCATTTATGTGGCAATGTGATATTAGATTTTTTTAAGAAATGGTTCCACTTAGTGGTGGGATTAGCAAGGATGCTTTTATAACACATTGAATGGTAGATTAGCATAACAACTTTTTTGTAGAATATTTCAAATGAAGTAGCATATTCAATATTTGTTGATCAAATGACATTGTTCAAAATAGTGTGCATTATATCATTTGGAGTGAAAAAAAAAATCTATTTTACCTTTTTTTGACCCATGAGATTGGCAAGACAGAATTTCCAAGCAATCCAATTATATCCTCTTGAACATCCAATTCACTTGTTATGGCTAGTTCAAGAGTCAAAGCAAAATTTTGTCATGCAAAATGAACTAAATGGATGAATTTAATAGCTACAATATCATCATACATGAAAAGAATCCAAATCCAATGAACCTATAGTCAAATAAATAAGCTATAACATTTAGACCAATGTTCACAATATACTGATGGCTCTATTGATCAACTTATATCCAATCTCCCTATCTCCTCACTTTAAACTTGCATTTTGACATGACAGGTATTGCCTTATTCTTTGAAACATTGATAGCAAAGACTTTGGGTTTTGAAATTTAAGAAAATGCACATTAACTTCATTCCACTTCCAACATGCTAACTTGTACCCACAAAGTATGATCCTCACACGTGAAGTACTATAGAGTGATGGAATTTTTGTTATAACAAAATGTTTTTAATATAAATGTCAAACTAATTCTAAAGGCCTCACTACAGAATCAACATCAATATCAATTATTCAAGACAAGATAAAAGGGCTCATATATCATTGTTAAGAAAGCAACAATAAATAGCCATAAATGGATTTTTGAAAATAAAAAACTACTAAAAAAATATAAGGGCAATTACACACAGACCACCCTAAACTTGCTAATTACAAATCAACCATCCTCTTTCATCCATTTTTCAAATTCTCAATCAAATATCAAAATTCATGGTAAAACCTCAACCTATACTTTTAATTTGTATGAAATTCTCAAAAGTTTTATCGTAGCATGCATAAATAAATCGATTCGGTAGCTCAAAAAAATCACCTTGGTGGTCAATTTGTAAGCATCAATGTTTCGGGTGGTCAGTATGTACGTATCCCTAAAACATTAAGCTTAGAATTCAAAATTTTACCACAAATATTTTAAATTTTAAACAATTTATTAGTTTATTATTTTCACAAATAAATACTTTATATATATATATTTTTTATACTTTAAAAAGTTCAAGCTTGATTTAAAAGTATGGAGGCGTGGCACTCCATCAAGGAAAGCTAATTGGGGTGGCTCAATTCCACCTTTCCTGCTCAATTCACCTTTCTTGCACCTTATTGATCTCTCTCCCAATTTTTCTTAAGCATATTCCCCCCATATTCCACGTATCAATCTATAGTATTTTCTCAAATTTAAGCCCTAAGAAAATTTTAAACCCCTTCTTAAGGCTATCAGCCAAACTAAGAAGACTCTCAACCTACTTTTCTATCCTCTCTCCTAATAACCCCTTAAAAATCTTGTTATTTCATTATCTACTCTAAATTTAATCTTCAAACATTTCCCTAACATTCTAAAACATTCTATCTCCTTCACACCCCATTAAACCTCTATAACAAGAACTCCAAATTGTATCTAACGATATTACTAACATTTCCAAGTAGTTTCATGCTTTGGATCCTTTGAAATAAAAATTCTTGATCCAAATCTCCAAAGGCAGCTCTATGATTGGCCATGACATAGACCCCTGGATGACTCCTTCCTCTTGGCTACTACCTTCAATAAAACCATTCCAAGAACTCAAGAGCATTCTTTGCATAATTAGCTTTCACACCATAGCACGTGAAGGCCTTGGATCATCCTCCTAAAATTGCATCAGCGTTAGTATGGAGCTTCAACCAACAGTGCTTGTAATTAGTAGATCTATTATTTACAAAGGGGTAATTTTTGACATTAGAGGTTGTTAATTTCTTTTGTTATGATAAGAAAATTATAGGTTATTGAATTTATATAGGAAGCCTACGATATTAGGTATCAAGTTGTAATTAGTTACTTCAAAAGAGCCTAGCCTACAGTTTATGTGAGAACTTATTATATATTAATTAAATCCTAAGGGATTTCTCCAAAGACAAAGTAGAAACCTACCTTGAGTGCAAACTCTCATATGTAAATTAACTTTTTTACTTTGAACAAGCAATTCAATGTAGGAAACATACTACAAAAAATTTGTCGTATGCTTGCCTAAAAACTAGAGCAAAGGCTTTACAAATTAGAAATGCATGCATGACACATCTCATTGCATAAAGAGATCATTGAATATAATTAAAAAAAATAGTCAATCTTTGAGAAAAGGGCAAAATTTTTGTCTAGATCATGTGAAGCTTGTACTTAAACAAAATGCTACCCAAGTAATGAAGTAAGCTAAAGGTATAAATAGGATTTTAGAAGCAATAGATATTAGGATCCATAAGAGTATTTTGAGTCACTAAGAACTTATGGAAGAGAGTAGAGCCTAATTTAATGAGAGTAGTGATCAAAGTCAAGAGCTGCAAAAACTAAAAAGCTATTTTGGTGGCAAAAATGCAAAAGCTAGCCCTTAGAAATCCCTTCCCAACTTCTGCAAATGCATAACCCATGAGTCATAATTTAAAGGATGATGAGATCAACTCAAATGCTAAAGAAAATCAGCCCTTTAGGAGGCCACTTTTCAAAGGAATGGGAGTAAATGGGACAACAAAAGATAGATACACTTCATAGTATAACAAATCATTTTGAAAACTTAGAGGAACCCTCTAGTGATGGAGTGTATGATTCTAATAAATTTTTCAATTAGAAAGTGTAAATTGATGAGTGCTTTGAATAATATAGATTGGTAGGTTATTAATAGATTATTTTTTGCTAAAATGAAGCTCACTAGATATATTATTGAATCCTGATCTATTCATAGGTTATACTATAGTCCTAATAAGCCAAAGGAAACACAAAACTATAAGAGAGATATAGATAGAAAGAAGAAAGTCCGTCAAATAAGCATAAAATTACAAAATCTATGACTTAATAGAACTCAAACTCAAATCATTGGCTCTTCCCAAAATCCTCTAATTGAAGATAAGAAACTAGGGTCTTAATATTATTGAGAAAGCTATGGAATGAGCTCTATGGATAATAAATATAAAAAAATAGTACAAAAGGTAATGTACCCTTAATATGGACTTCAACTCGAACCAAAATTTAGACAAATAATTGGTTGTTAGGAGTAATTGCCTTTTATGTGTAATCGATTGCCAGTTGTGGGAGTCACTAGCTCCTTTTGAAGCATTGGCAGAGTGCTTTCCCTATATGCAACGGGTTATCTAGGTTGTTCAGATCAAATGAGTCTATAGCATCACTGAAATGAGTAATCCTTCAACTTTTATAAAATTTTTATAATTAGATTAGCATGCGGGACTTCCTCATTCCCAGTAAGTTGATGCCTTAAATTTAGTTGTGTGAGCTACTCCAAGATTCTGTAGGTGAGTTTGTCGGTAAACTTGGTTTGGCTAAGTTCATACTACTCCCTATCTTGGTGAGTTCCCTTGGACTCAACTAGACAATTATTTTTATAGTTCTCTTTTTCGATAAATCCATGCATAATATATATATTTAGTTCTTCAATTCTCTTATATTTTTAAAAGGTATTTATAAAAGGAAGAAAAGAATGAGATAAATTGTACTCATTTTAAGAATTAGCCTAATGCCTTGCTCATTTGTTTGGACGAGTAAAACTCTTCTTTGAGCTAACTTCATTGATTATTTGCACTTCAAAGAACTCAATACAGTTGTAGTTAGCATTTAACTAATGTGATAGAGTAGACGAGAGAATTTAAGGATTATAGAATTCAACTTTTTATCATTTTATCAATATTAGTATGATTTATTTCCATAAAATACCTTGTTCCATCTGTAGAGAAAGTTTCAAGAGTTCCTTAGATTTTCTTTCCCTTCATTTTCAACCATATGCACTCAACAACTTAGAAAAATGGAAGCCAGCAATTTTAATGTCATTGATGAGGCTGTCATGGCTGAGAAGATGAGAGGCTTGAATAGTGCAAATAAGTGGAAGAAGGTGAGGGTCAAGCTTAAGCTGTTGGGCAAGAAATTTATGGTAGTAAATCCATTCATGGAGACAACTTGCCCTCATTATCAACGCCCCTTCTTGAATCTGATGCTGAGAGACAAATTGAATTTTTCAACTCGAGTAACTTAATTTTGTTTTCGTGCAAGTATTATGATTGTGCAATCTCATTTCCAGGCGCCTCTGACAACTATGGTGATTAGGGAGGAGGGAGTCCCTTTCTGTAAAAAAAAATATTTGCTAACGGAATCTTTGTTAATGATAAATCATTTTTTGAATTTTGAGATCATTACATTATTTAAACAATTTTATTTATTACTAATATATGTATTTTTTCTTTGTGAGTGATATTTTCTGTGATGATTAGACATATGCTGAGGTTAGGGATGTGATTGTTGTTCTATCTATGAGTACTTCCTTGGGATCCTAGTTTTATGAGTTAACCTGAGACGTAGCTGCACACATTAAAGTTGAGGGAGCGATAATTGAAAAGGTTGAGGAAATTAGTTTATTGAATCTATGCAAGTGACTTGAAGATATAGAGATCAGGTTGTTCTTGTTCTTAACCCCACTTGTTCTTGAGGTTGGCAATAATTGTTCTTTGGCACCTCCTAAGAGGATCAAGTTTCAAACAGCTAGGATAGCGAAGATGTCTAGGCAGTTGGAGGAGATGTTGGCTCAAGTGATTCTATTAGTGATGTCACTCTCTGTCCAGTAAAAGCAGTTGCTAGTGATAAGGGAGGAGCTGCTTGGTCAAAATGTGCTATCAAGGATAAGGATGGAAGCAACTTTAAAGAAAGTTATAGCTTTGGAAAGGCATTCTGAGATGATGAACAACGTTTGTGCTGAGCTTCATGGCTTGAGCATAGAGGATGTTCAAAATTTGCTACGATCAAACAGTTCAATACTAGAGCAATTTGGCGTTGGTATATTCAGTATGATCTGGGTGTCTTTTAACAGACACACTAATTGGAGTTGGGGCCAAGGTAGCCTTAAAGAGCTTGGCTGGAATCATGCTTACACATGTAGTGCACATTAAGTTCTCAGTCACCAATAGTTAAGCCAAATACAAACCGTTGATCATCAGATTGTGTGCTTTAAAGTAGGAGTTAGAGCAAAATTTCTGGTGGCATTCTCTAAATCATAGTTTAATGAACTAATTAAACGACGAGTTTCATGTAAGGGAGATCTTACAGAAATATCAATACATTGTACTTGTTGATCGAATTGTTTAAGCATTTAACTATTAGGCCACAGGTTAATTCGAATGACTATTTTTTTAATTCTTAATATTTCGTGCATTTTTTCAAATTTCTTATTTTTTTTGTGATTTTATCCTAAAAGATGGAATTATTAAAATTGTCTCCATCACATAATAGTTTTAAGATTTTTATATGATTAAAAAATTAAAAGCATTTAGGATAAGTATGAATTTCTTGAAAGAAGATTTGATGCTATATGGCTCTTATAGCTAGGGCTGTCAAAAAAGCTCGTTGTTCGCGAACAGTTCGTGTTTGGTTCGTCAATGAGTTTGTGTTCGATTTGTTCGATAAGTAGACGAGACGAACATGAACAAATTTTTTTCGTTCGGTTAGTTAAATGAACCAAACACGAACAGTGATGCGTTCGTTCGTGTTCGAATCGTTATTGTTCGAAATATAAAATAATTTAAAATAATTATATATAAAAAATTTATGATATTCAAAAAATTAAATTTTATAAATTATAATATATAATAAAATAATAATAATAGTATATTAATATACTATATTAGTAATATACTTATATATATATTATATATTTATATAATATAAGTTATATAATTAATTTATATATATTAATATTAGGGATGTCAAACTGGCTTGTTGTTCGCGAACAACTCGTGTTCGACTCGTGTTCGGCTCGTTCGTTAAGAAATGAACACGAACAGTGACTTCACGAACAATTTCAAACACGATCTTATTTCAAACAAACTAAATTTCAAACGAACCAAACACGAACACAAGCTCTGTTCGTTCGTGTTCGATTCGTTTACACCCCTACTTATAGCAAATATGAAAGAATTATGATCTTAATTTATTTTCTTGGAGAAAGACATTTAATTTGGACAAATTATCATTAATTTTGACCCGAAAAGTATTTATTTGAAGCTTGCTACAATTGCCAATGGTTTGGCAAAATGATATTTCAATAAAATTTGAGACAATATTGAAATTTACTTCAAACTTGGTTAAAAATTTATTTGAACTTTGTTCAAACCATGCACAAAACATGTTCTATTATGGTTTAAACTAAATTCAATAAAGATTTAAAAAAGATTTAAATATGATTTGTATAAAATTCGAACAAAGTTTAGATAAGCTTTGAATAAAATTTGAGCATGGATTATACAATAATAGAGTGAGGGCAACCATAATAGTAATAAGATAAATGATTATAAGAAATATAATTCAACAACCAAAACAAAATTGAGTATATTATAAGATATATAACATCAAATGCAATATAATATAAATCTAAATCACAATTGATGTAAATTCATAATTAATATAAGTTAAAGAAAGAATAAATATACATACAGCTTAAGCTTACATATAGATAATATATGAATCTATCTATCTATAAATTTGTGAATTAAATCTACATATAAATGATCAATGTAGAACTATATCTGATTAGGTGTAACTTTTTAAAGATTATTTGAAATCTGCACACAACTATATGCGCAAGAATTACATGCATTATTTAAAATTTTCTAATATTTCAAATACTTTGCCTTATTCTAGAGTTGTGGACATCATCCATAATGGCCATCCAATATTTTCAAAGAAATTTAAAGGGGAAAAAAAAATTTATCTTCAATCATTTACCTCAGATTGCTCTAGAAAACTAAAGAAGCACGTGCAAAATAAACTCATCATTGTTGGACGATATGTGCAGGCACCAGAGGATTCGAAGTCATAAAATATTATGAGAAAAGAGAACTCACATATAACTTAATTAGCCTTTTCTTTTAATTTATTAACAAATAGTTTCATAGCAGTTCATAATTCAACAAATTTCACATCTCAAATGATGAACACGAGTATTTATTCAATTTAGTTAAATGATTTGTTCTCTTTTCCACCTTATGTAGGCAGAGGGTCTTTGAGTAGTGCAATATTCCCTTATTAATAAAAATGAAAAATAAATATTTTATAAAAAAATTAAAGTTTTTGGAAAAAATATCAATAGCTTATAATTTTAATAAAATAAAATATTTTTTTAGCTTGCCACCTAATCAAACTGTTAAGAGTATTTAACTACTAGAACAATGTTGCACTTTGATTAATTGAGGTGTCCTGAAGCATGCTTTATTTCATTTGTCTTTTAAACTTATTTTTAGATGAAACTGCACTTTAAAGAAAGTATTTTAATATTTTTTATGCAGGTATAACAGTTAGAACACTTGGAGCGAAGCAGGATTGAAAAGGAGCTAAAATGAGTTGATTGGAGCAAAATTGGATTTCACATAACTGACACCTTGGTGCCGGATTCTGGGTGCCAAGGTGCTCCATTCAAGTTCCCTGGCGCCAGCTTTTGGGCTCCTAGATGCCAGAACTTTGCGCCTCCAACAAAGAAGGCAGCGCCTAGGTGCCAAGCTCTGAGGCCAAGGCACTGTCGTTTTACACAGTTGTTGAACCGTGACTTTGGGAGTTATTTGGTGGTTTTAAGCAGTTCGACAGGGGATTTGGCAGGAGGAGAAGAGAAGAAGAATGAATGAGAAGCACCAGGGAGCAGTAGGAACATTTGGGAAGCCAAGGAAAGTGTGATGGAAAGCCGAGAAATTCTAGGAAGACTTAGATTGTATGTTTGCCACCTTTTCTTGAGTGCTTAGTGAGGTTCTTGAGAGACTATTGTAAGGGTATCAATTTTACAGTGCATGGAGGACTTGAATCCAGTGTTGGGAGGAACTTTTCATCTCTTAATAGAAGAAAAGCTAAGTATTGCATTTACATTTATCTTGTAATTATTGTATCACATACTTAAGGGATTTATTTTGTTGTTTGATGAAGGTTTCCATCATGTTCTTCATGCTTAGTAAGTAAGTTTCCTTTACCTTTCTCTTGTGATGCATATATAGGATATGTAGGATCCAAAGATACATATAGAATTGAACTTTTAATCTTAATGTGATGGTTTTTACTTCATGCTTAATTTACTAACTAATTTGATCAATTGTTGTGTTAAAATTTGTTTGCAAACCCATAAAGATTCGAGAGGAAAATGACTTTATCAACTAGGAAAAACCACGTTGAACTTATGAGTGAAAAAAAAGTACTCCATAAGGCAATGCAATTAGATAGGGAGATAAGTATTGAGGGATTTAACCTATGAGTTTCTAGGGTGACAAGAAGAAACGCTTACTGAGTTAAACCAAACTTTGTTACACACTCAGAAGAGGGTAACTTAAATTTATACTCCTATTGTCACTAGCCACATTAGATTCTTAGTATCCTATCCTACATTTCAACTTATGCGCTCATAAGAGATTGGTATCTTTCATATCTTGATATCACCAAAAGCCAGTAAGAATAGTTAGAAAACTTTGAATTTAGTGTAGTAATTTAGGAGTAACCGTTAGAAAGACCATTTTAAATTACATTCCAAACTAAGACCCTATCATAGTAAACTAGAACTTTTTTTATTACCACCTTTTTTGTGGGATCGATATCCTAACTTAATAGACCTGTATTATTGAAACTATGCATATATTTGCGTGAGAAAGCCCAATGTGTAAGAATATTTAATTTTAAGATATTAATCAATTTACTAAGGAGTGGATCAAGTTTCTGGTGAGAATAGGAGGACTTACATCATTGTGAAACACACACTTGGAGTGGATCAAATTTCTGGCATCGTTGTCTGGGAAGCAATGATAAATAATCTTTTAAGAGGATTTTAGTTGAATTAATTATACTTACATTTGGAAAATCATATTATAGTTTCATTGTGTAAGTGTTTGTTTAGTTGAATAAAAAATAAAAATTAGAAAATTTATATAAAAAATATATTTTCGTTTTTTAATTAATAGTAAAATCTTTAGTTGTGTAAGTGTAGTACAGGACCTTCGAGGCTTGTACCGTACAATTCAGAATTAGAGAGGACAGTTAGAAAAATTCAAAAACAGAAAAGACTTCATCAACTCGTAGAAGAAATAACGAATAATCAACAAAACAAATTTGATAATTATATACCTCATAATGAACATCATAATGCTCTTAAACCATTAAAAGATTACGCTAATCCTACATCTGATTAAATTCACTTAAGCATACAAACTCCTGTCATAGAAGCTAACATATTTGAATTGAAACATGTTATTATCCAAATAGTGCAGAACAACCAGTTTGGGGGAACTCCGTCCGAGCATCCAAATTTACACTAACAAGTTTTCTAGAATTTTGCACTACATTTCATTATAAAGACATATCAAACGATACTGTTAGACTTAAGATTTTTCTTTTTTTCCTTAAGTGATAAGGCTAAAATGTGGTTAAATTCATTAGCACCTGTATCGATAGAATTTAGGGTGACTTAGACTAAAAATTCTTTGCTAAATACTTCCTACCTTCAAAAACTGCTAAACTTAGAAATGATATTACTTCATTTTATTGGTATGAAGGTGAGTCAATTATGAAGTATGAGAAAGATTTAAGGAACTTCTTAGGAAATGTCCACATCATGCTCTGTCTGATTGATTAGTTATTCAAACTTTTTATAATGGTTAGTAGGATCTCTTATATTTATTATTGAAGTTGTCACTGATAGTTCACTCATGTCAAAGCCATTTGATGAGGCTTATTCTTCAATTGAAGAGATGACTACAAATAATTTTCAATGACCTCATGAAAGTGTAAATCCTATAAAGATAGTCAGTGAACATGATATTGATGTGTTTTCAATTTTTCTCAAGTTGCAGCAATTTCTAGAAAGGTAGATCAATTGGAATAAACCAACCTCAAATATCTCCTGTAATTGAGGAAAATTCATTAGGACAGATGGCTGATTCTAGCACTTCATCATTGAAACCTTAAATGCAATTAACAACAAACCAAACAACCTTTATTCCAACCCTTATAACCCAAGTTGGAAAAACCATCCTAACTTTAACTGGAATATTAATTCTGGTGAGGAAAACTAACAATGGGGAAATAACCAAGTAAATCTTTTAGGAAATTGAAATAACCTGGGCAGTACTAACTATAGACCTTCTTATCCACCAGACTTTAGCATTAATTCACAATTTAAGAAGAAGAAGTTGACTTTGGAGGAGGTTGTGTTGCAAATGGGGTATCAACTACAATGTCAATGTGCAACAATAAGGAATATAGAAAACCAACTGGGACAAATTGCTAACTCGCTTAGTAATCGGCCTCAAGGAACTCTTCCTGGCAACATCGGGATAAACCCTAAGAAAAAGAATAGTGAGATACCCTCTTCCTTAAAGGAGATTAAATCCAATTATGAAAGATTTTAAAAAGAAAATATTGAAATGGTTATATGCAAGTATTGTCTATCCTATATCAGATAGAGCTAAGGTTAGTCCAACACATTGTATCCTAAGAAAGGGGGAGTGACAATATCTGTAAATGAATAGAATGAATTAATTCCGACTAGACATGCCATCGGGTGGTGAATTTGTATTGATTACCAAAAATTGAATGTAACCACTAGTAAAGATCATTTTCCTTTACCCTTTTTGAATCAGATGTTGGATAGGTTAGTTGGTCACCGATACTTTTGATTTTTAGAAGAATATTTTGGATATCATCAAATACATATAGCTCCTGAGGATTAAAAAAAAAACTACTTTTATAAGCCCTTTTGAGATTTTTGCTTTTAGAAGAATGTCCTTTGGGTTATGTAACGCAGCTGCTACTCTTTCAAAGGTGCATGATGTTTATTTTCTATTACTTGATTGAGAAAGGGATAAATTTTTTTATGGATAATTTCTCAGTGTTTGAAACCTCATTTGATTCATGTTTAAACCATTTAACAAATGTGTTAGAATGCAGTGAAGAGACTAACCTTGTTTTTAATTAAAAAAATCTTAATTCATGGTCACGGAAGAAATTGTTCTGGGACATACAATATCTAAAAATGGCATGGAAGTGAACCCAACTAAGATTCAAGTAATCACTAAACTACCTCCTCTTACCGCAGTGCGGGGAGTTAGAAGTTTTCTGGGACATGCTGGATTCTATAGGCGATATATTAAAGTTTTTCAAACATTGTCAAACCTTTATGTCATTTTTTTAGAAAAATATGCCCTATTTAACTTTGATCAAGATTGCTTAAATGTCTTTAATATAGTAAAAGAAAAATTATTCACTGTTCTAATTATAGTTTTACCTGATTGGGGGAAATTATTTGAGTTGATGTGTGATGTGAGTGATTATACTATTGGGGTAGTGTTAGGACAAAGACATGATAAAATTTTTAAAACTATATATTATGTGAGTAAAACTCTTAATGAATCTCAAATTAATTACACTATTAGTGAGAATGAATTATTGACAATAGTTTATGCTTTTAATAAATTTGGATCTTTTTTAATTGAAACTAAATGTATTGTTTATACCGACCATTTTGCTATTATATATCTTATGTCAAAGGAAAATGCTAAATTAAGATTAATTAGATTGGTCTTTCTAATGCAGAAATTTGATATTAAAGTAGTGGATAGGAAATGATCGGATAATTAAATTACTAACCATTTATCTAGATTGGATCAGGGAAAGTCTTAAACTTATGAAGAGGAAATTAATGAAAGTTTTTCTAACAAGCAACTGTACGCTATTACTGAATGGTGCATTCCATGATATGCTCACATAATGAATTTTATTGTTAGTGACATTATACCCTATGAATTAACATATCATCAATGGAAAAAATTGATTCATGACGTAAGATCTTATTTTTTAGATCACTCATATTTATATAAAAAATGTAAGGATCAAGTTATTAAAAGATTTGTATCATTAGAAGAAACCTAAAAAATTATTCAGAAATTTCATGATTCTGAGTTTGGGGGATACTTTGGTGGAGATAAAACTGTATTTAAGATTTTACAATCTGAATTTTATTGGCCTACTATGTTTAGGAATGTAAATATATATATATATATATGTATATATATATACTAGCCACATTAGATTCTTAGTAT
>JXCR01139382.1:261262-271814 GCA_002079205.1 Phalaenopsis hybrid cultivar
TGTATATATATATATATATATATGTATATATATATATATATATATATATATATATATATATATATATATAATTGTGATGGATGTCAAAAAAAATGTAATATACTAAGCCGGATGAAATGCCCCTAAACTTTATTTTTAGAAATTGAGATTTTTTTATATTTGGGGTTTAGACTTTGTGGGACCATTTATACCTTCACTAGAAAATTTGTATGTTTTGATTATTGTAGACTATATCTCTAAGTGGATTGAAGCAATAGTTATACTCAGCCGTGATGCTCAAAGTGTTGTGAAATTTTTGAAGAAAAATATTTTTATTAGATTTTGAGATGCTGAGAGTAATTATTACATATGGGGGAAGCAATTTTAAGAACAAAAGGATTGAGACATTAGTTGCAAAATTTGATATTAAACATAGGATAACTACAACATATCACCCTCAGACTAGTAGTTTAGCTGGGGTTTCTAATAGAGAAATCAAGAGAATATTGGAAAAAATTGCTAATCCTAACAGGAAGAATTAGTCATTGAGACTTGGCGATGCACATTGGGCTTATAGGACTGTGTATAAATCACCAATTGGAATATCTCCTTATAGACTAATTTTTGTCAAAGCTTGCTACTTATCAGTACAACATGAGCATAAACATATTGGGCAATTAAAGAATTTAATTATAATTTGAAAGAAATTGGTGATAAGAGATTATTGCAGTTAAATGAACTCGAGAAAACTAGGAATGAATCTTATGATAATGCGAAAATTTATAAAGAGAAAATCAAAAATTGACATGATCGAAGGATTCTTCAGAAAGATTTTGAACCTAGATAGAAGGTTTTATTATATAATACAAGATTAAAATTATTTTCTATAAAACTTAAGTCCAAGTGGTCTGTGTCATTTACTGTAATTAAAGTTTATTCTTTTAGCGCAATCAATATTAAAAATCCTAAAAGTGGTATGATATTTAAAGTTAGCGAACAAAGGCTTAAACTTTATATATGTGAAAATAAGCGTATAATTAATGAAGTTTTAATGATGGGTCAACTGAAGTAAATATTTGGATTCGTCATGTTGATGATGTTAAACCAAGCGTTTTTTGAAAAGCAACACAAGTTTTGTATCTGTGTCTGATTGTGTTTGTAGCGAGTTGTGTCATTTTTTGCTGTGGATTGGAGTGTTTGTTTGGATTGTTTGTTTAGGTTTGAGACGAATTGCTTTGATTTTAGTAAGTCATGTGAGATTGTGAATCGATAATCTTCTCGTTAAGACTAGGGGCTCGATTGGGGCAGCTCTAACCGTTTCGAAAACAAGTTTTTTAGAGGATGGGGAAATTCTTGAGGTTGGCAACACATAAGCTAACATATTGGGAGTAATCTTGTCTAGGGGTTTGACCAATAAAATATTTAAAAGCACCCATTAGCTATTTAGAAGAAGATTCTGTTAGGAATTGGAAGGAAGGAAGGGAGGAGTGATGAAAAGTAGGATGAGCTAATTTCCATTATCGTTTGTATTTATTTATTTTCTAGTGTGAATTAAGACTTGGAGAGAATCAATATAGTCACTTTAAATGATTTGAAACAAATTTGGAGCGTTCACGAAGACCTAGGGACTCCTGGCATCAAAATGCTAGGATGTAAACTAGCACCTTGGCCCCTAGGAGCCGCAATTTGAGCGCCTTGGCGCCCATATCACGACGCCTAGGCACCGCTTTCCTCTACTCGAGAAAAACCGGCCCGATAGCTCCAGTTTAGGTCATTTTTGCCAGATTTTCTACCCAACTTTTCTCAAGCGAAATTAGGGGGATACTTGGGGTTTTCTTTCTCTTGCATTTGGATCAATCTTGGAGCTTTGAAGCTTGGAATCCCTCTACCAAAGTTGAAATTCCAAATCTCAGCCTTTCATTTCCTTATTCACCTGGGAAATTTTTGAATTTTTCGGTTAATCCATGAAGAAGAGAAACTTGTGGAGGAGAGTTGATTATTCCTTTGATTTGCATATCTCACTCTTGTTATTGCACTAAAAACCAAAGGGAGGTTGAACAAGGATTCATTTGACAAGTTAAGTTTCTTAACACTGCAGCTGAGGAAAGATATCGTGATTTCGTGGTAACTTATTGGTGAAGGAGGTTTTGTTAATCCTGGATAAGAGATAGATAGAATAATAAAAAGTAAGAAGTAGGAGAAGCTCTGTTACAACACTTCAACTGCAGTGGTACCAGTGCTAAGAGAATTCTATCTGAATTTACTTGAAGCTCATAACAATATCTTTTTTGTGAGAGGATCGTGTGTGGACATGTCTATTGCTCGCATTAATGAATTATTAACTTTGGATAGTACTCCTTACTTCTCTTATGCAGATTCTACTATTGATATATTAAATGAAGTGATAAATTTCTTGACTGATGGTAGAGGTAAATGGAAAATTATTGAGGGAGTACTGGTTAAATTCTCTGCTTCAGAATTAAATAAGTTATCAAAAGCCTGGCATTTATTCATTTATGCTAAACTAATGCCTTCTACCAATGTTAGTTATGTGTCTAAGAAGCGAGCCTATTTGAAATTTTGCATCTAAAAAGGTCTCCCCATTGATGTAGGGTCTGTTATTAATTTAAATATAACCGAGGTTGTAAAAAGAGGAACGACCCGTGGTTTAGGACATCCATCCATTGTCTTTTCCTAATGTCAAAATGTCGGAGGTATGGTTTAAAGTGGGGAAGAGATTCTACATCCATTGAAACCAATTTCTGCATCAAAATTTGATTTGTATAAATGGCATGTGGATGTTAAGAGAGTTTGTGATATGGGGTTGTCAAGTTCTTCTACTTCTTATCCATCACACATTTGCTCTACATTTAGACAAAGTAATGAATGATACTGAAATTCTCTAAGTAGAGGTATACAGATTTAATGAGTATTTGTCACATTTGGATCAACAAAATAAAAGTAGATTTGACCATCGAGCCATGTTTCGTGCTGCTCAGCTAGAGATGTATCGACAAAATCATTGGATTGGGGGTGAAAAATCAGTAGAGTTTCCTGCATATCCCCCATACCAGTTATATGAGCACAACAAGGCTATGGAAGTAGATTCTGAGGAAGAAGCTGAGGCAGGTGCTGGTGATGATGATGAATGAGGAGGAAGATTAAATTTATATTTTCATTCTAATGTAATGTCCTGATGTAATATTCTGATGTACTATATTAATGTATTTGCCTTTTAATCTATTGTACTGGACATTTATCTTGTTGTTTCTACCTATTCTGATATATTTAGTTTTTATTTTAATGTACTGGATTAGTATTTCTTGTTGTTCTAGGTTATATATGGATTTGCGTGTGGCGATAAAGCAGATCTTTTTAATGTAATATTCATGTGAAACATATTGAACTGAGATTCACTTACTGTTACAAACTTGTCTTTTTTGTTTATACCTGCATATTTTTCATGTTAGACTTTTGTATTAGAAAATAATTCAGTTCTATTTTTCTCCATGCTTATATTTTGTATTGAATACTATACATGTCAAAAAACAAGTTCGGAAAGGTGGAGGAAAATATTTAAAGAAGGTAAATTTTATTTGTCCTCAGTAGCTTGCAATTAAAATTGATATAACTTTAAAAGAACTTGAGATATGTGATGTTCTTCTTAGGGTACTATATTTTTTTTTCGGGAATGTTATAGT
This sequence comes from Phalaenopsis hybrid cultivar, assembly GCA_002079205.1. Lineage (NCBI taxonomy): Eukaryota > Viridiplantae > Streptophyta > Magnoliopsida > Asparagales > Orchidaceae > Phalaenopsis > Phalaenopsis hybrid cultivar. The sequence goes on from JXCR01139382.1 coordinate 264,943, forward strand.
AGACCTAGTTGAAATTTTTGATAGGACTAATCAAAGTGGGCTCAAGCTGGACTAGAGCCTGGATTTATTTATAATTTCACAGGCCGACCTGCCTACTAAATGGGTTAGGCCGGCCCGCGGGCTGCTATGGGCTTTAAAAGAAAAATGATTTGATATACCAAAAAATAAATAAATAACAAAATCCTTAATATTTTCTCTCAAATCATGTTGTTGATTTAAAATATTCAAAAAATATGCAATATGAACATTCGAAATATGAAAGAATGTGTGACAAAAGTTTCAAATTGATTTTATATGTAAAAATTTTAGCTATGTGTTTATGAAATAAATTAGATTTTAAACTGAGAACATCTTAACATTTAAAAACAAAAAGAATAGAGCAAAATGCCGCCAAAAAAAATTACATATATGCTACTCATCAAATTATATTTAATTACATATCTAACACCCGGACTTCAATTTTTATATATTTGTCATCTAATATATACACTTTAAAAGAAATCTAAAAGTGACAGTTTTTATGTGATATAAAAGATTTGATTGATATTAATATAAAAAACAAAACTTATGGAGAGATAAAAAAGAAAAAGGATAAGAAAACTAATTGCCTCAAAAGCTTGAATCGTGAAATATATTGATGAGATCGGGCTAACGGGCAGGTCAGGCTAGGTGTGGGTCGGGCTTATTCAGGCTTTGACTAAGGCAAAACGAGTGTGGGCCGAGCTGAGCCTGCAAAACTTTAATTTTTTCATGGTCAAGTTTGTCAATTCTAAGCGGTCTTATGACAAGCCTGTCGGGTTGCCCACCCAATGCCTAGGCTTAATCATGAACAATTTTTAGAGTATAAGTGATATCTCTCACAAGCGTTTAGATTTTGCAGGTTAATTTTTTCGATAATTTTGTTGTAGTTCTATAATTCTATATTTCATATAAATATTTAAAAAAAATTATCTACCTCATTAACTACTATAAATATTATTTTTCCTCATTCTTTTATGTCAAAACAATTAAATTTTGAAATTATTTTTCAATATAATTTTATATCCTACATATTTCACATAAACATCATTAAAATTTTATTTTCTGTTTTAATTTATTATAAATATATTTATTTTTTTATTACCAATAATATATTTATTCATTAGATATTAAAAACGGATGTCGTCATAAAAAGCCATCCGTTTCCTTCCACGGCGTGGCTCCTCCAATAGTAAAGAGTAAATGCCACAACTACGACATCAAAGCCGGGCAGGACANTTTTTATTTTCTGTTTTAATTTATTATAAATATATTCATTTTTTTATTACCAATAATATATTTATTCATTAGAGATTAAAAACGGATGTCGTCATAAAAAGCCATCCGTTTCCTTCCACGGCGTGGCTCCTCCAAAAGAAAAGAGTAAATGCCACAACTACGACATCAAAGCCGGGCAGGACAACTTGCACGCAAGCACTGACGTGCGCGCAGGTACCCCCGCGTCAATATCCAATGTGTTCGAACCAAGCGCCATGGCCTGCTCGCCGCCCGGCGGCCAAAAACATGAACTTTTTTTAAAATAAAATGGAGAGGGGGAGAGGGTGAATACTTGGAGCTGGTCAGTGATGTAGTCTTGCTGGTTGGTTTCGGTGAGGATGGGGGTTCCAGTGCGCGATTTCTGGCCGAGCCGCGCGAATGAGTTATGCGTCGTCAGCCACGCATACTTGTTGAAGGCTAGCCCTGTTCCCTGCACCCGTAACACACTCATTCTCTAGATCTATCACATGCCTCACAATTAGAACTGATTCTTACCATAAATTTAGGATCATACGGCCTAATCCGTGTGCAACGGGGCCGGATTCCGCCATCTGCTACGCAGGTCTCACAGTGCAGCCCCGCGTCGCAGTTCCCATCCACCAAGCATGTCTGCCCCAGCTGCACTCTCAAACCAAATCCCAGTAAAAAGATAAGAGAGAGCGACAGAGAGAGAGAGAGAGAGATTATATGACCTTTGCAGCAGAGGAAATCGTCGTAGCGCTCAACAGAAGTAGGAACGGTATAAAGAAAGCAAGGATTTGATGATGATTAATGCTAGCCTCCATTTCAACTTTCCACTTGACCGAGAGACAGAAAGAGAGATGTTTTGCGAGAACAGAGATCCTATGTCGTTCAGTAATAGATAGCGAGCACCGTCTGCTGCAGGGTCAAGGAACATGTGGCATACATTTCGATGGTTGGTGAGCAGGGGCTCAAATCCGTCTCGAAACTCGATAGAGTATCGACAGCTAGTTTTTGCTTCTAATAATTAGTGGTAGCCGTTGGGAGTCAGTAAAGGGATGATGTTATGATGACTTTGATCACAGGCGCCGTGATTTTGCTACCTAACTAGTCGTAATATCGGGCTACATTTCTGATGGTGAAGTTAGCCCCAATCATAATAAAATAATTAATATTACTATTTGAATTAAAGAAATAGTTATAATCAATATATTTAAAAGGTGAAACACAATGACATGACCAAATGTCATCAAGGGCGGGGGCGTTTGTTAGATGAATTGGAGTGACTGGTGAGAGTCGCGATAGTAAGGGAAGCAATGGGAGGTGTGAAAATGCAGGAAGAACAAGTACGGTTGTTGTCTTAGATGGTGGCAGTGAGGTGTTGAAATGGATAGCGGCGGAAGAGCGGGCACGACGTGTTTCTCGGCTGAAACAGCAGAAAGGAGGTGCGGTTTGGGCGGCAACAATACTAAAAGGGAAGGGGAGGCGGCTGGTAGACTGAAGACTACAAAACATAGCAATCTAAGTAATGTTCTGATAGGATACAATGAGGTATGGCTATAGAAAGCGACGTGGGAGGATGTAGAAAGGAAAAGGAGAGATAATCATCACCTCAGGAGAGAGATACAACTAAAGTACCAACCAATCCCTTTGATACAACCCTAGAAAAGCAAAACGTGCACCAGCAGTTTTCCTGACAGAAATCTATAATCTAGAAGATAAAAGTTGAACACTAAGATGACAGACAACATATTTTTAATAGGTATTAGTAGTTATAATAGGAAAGAATAAGAGTATGAAGGAAAAAAAAATTAAGAAAAGAATAGGAAAAGACAAGGAATGGAAGATGAAGGATGAGAAATATGAAAGGAAGAGAAATATGCAAGGAATAGAAATAAAAAAAATGAAGAGAAATAGCCAAGAACTAAAATTAGGAAAGAAATAAAAGATAAGAAGTTCCCTATATGAAAGGGAGTAAAATAAGAAATTGGGAGAGAGAATAAGCGGCAATTCCAACCCCCATGAATGTCGGTCAATTCAGCTAACCACCTAATAAGCCCACATTAGTCTCTTGGGGTTGGGGCAGCTCCGACTTTATTCTTCAATGCTTCCGGTTCTCATAGCATGGAGTTAAGTCTGTCACGTTGAAGGTAGCAAAAACAATGTAGTCCCTTGGTAGGTTTATTATATTAGTGATATCATTCCACAATACGTCTTGATAGAACAAATACATATTATCACTTAGTATGTCCTGAGCTAGGGTTGTATATAGATGCAGGTTCCCACAATGTAACTCTTGAGCTCTCAAGTATGGAAGTTTCTTCTTCCATTTCTCATACTCAGTGGAATGTAGTTGATAAACCAATATGTGAGGAAAGGTCAGTTCTAGGGTGGACTCTTCGTCAAGTTGCATCATTCTAACTAGCAACCACTCAGAATATATCTCTTCTTCACTGATAGAACATGTATCCCACTAATAAATTTTTTTCTCCATCAAGCTCCTAAGAAATACTTCAAGACAAGTATTCATCCCCCTTGCTTGGACATTTGATGGTGGGTACAATGCTGAACTGATTCTAACATATGAATAAGTTAAAATAATCTTCTAGACATGGCACAAAGGGCCTCATTTCTGACATGTTGGACCACCTTCAACAAGGCCAACTCAAGAATGAGTATATAGATCTGAATGGTCAGAATCTTAAGAATGCTTTGGACATGGACTTTCTCCCACAGAATCAGCCAGAACTACGTGCATCTTTTCTTCCTCAACTCGAAACTGATCCTCCTTATTTGTGTCCTCACGGTCTTCAGTGTCTACTGTGTTATTTTCAATTTTTCAAAATGCTTTGTCTAGTGAAATAGATCACCTCTTGGTTGTGCGGCTGATTCAATATGTTCAAATCTGTGGCACTTGAAACACTTTTTGCCAAAGATATATTTTGGGATGTAGATCGGTTCCTCTTGTTCTCCACACTGTCTAAGCTTTCTCTTTGACAGGGACAGCTTGGATGTTCTCCTAAGTGTAATTTGGTTTATAAGATGTGCTTGTCGAGCGATGATGTAGTCTCCACTTCAAAAGCTAGTTTGAACATTGTGTTTATAATAAGCTGGTAGGAAATGGCATTAGATCTCTTATTCATCTTCATAATCTTCCGTTATCCATATGCTAGTTCTTCACTTGGCCTCCTCTAATTTTCGATTCCAAAGGGTCATGACTAATCTTCCCTATGTAAGGGATTCAAATTCTTGCCTTTGGGGTTACTGATTTTAAAAATCTACAAAGGAAATTTATGGTTAGGTCAAATTTATCTATGGTTTGGTTGTTGGTAGGAAATAAAATTTTTGTTGGTGGATGTTGCTTGAATAGGGGCGGATTCTAGGAACTCTCGGATGGAACTATGGTTGCGCTAGCTTTAATACCAGATGATGCTGACGTTGACATCTTTTTTTATGTCTTTCACGTTTGATATATGCTTTTGGTGCTATGAAATTATATTTTTTAATACTCATGTTCCTGTGATTGAAAAGGTCGACAAAAACAACTTTGTGCACAAATCAAGCTCAAATTTATCTTAACCATCATTGAAGCTATTCAAATGATCTCAGACCACAAAAAAAACTGCACGAGCGTGTTCGGAACGTCGACTTTGTCTAAGAAGAATAACTATGTTGCTATAGTTTTGTGAAAGAGTTAAAACAAGTGAATGGAGACATTAGAATACAATTAGAATTGTAAAAAATTAAAAAAAAAAAAAAAACTTTAAGAACACTTTCTCGAGAGGAGAAAAAATCGTGGAGGAGCTAGTCCCCATTTTCACGTTTGATGCCCAAGAGGACCGAAACCTACTCCACCTATCGGTTGCCGCTTGCCAGCCCAGCTCCCTTCGCCGACGCCGCTCGCCAGCTCTGCTCCATCCCTCCGGCGTCCCTGACGCTAGCTCCAGTCGCCGGTCTAGGCCGCCTCCCCGATTTTTCACATACAGCTCCTCACGAGCGGCTCGTCCTTTGGACTGGACGCGCCGCCGACCGGGCTCCTTCCTTGAGCCGGTGGCCAAAGGCTACCTGTCCTCATCAGGCCACTTCTACAACTGCTTTCCCCCTTCATGTGACGATGCCTTAACATGTGCGGCTGAATCTCTCTCACGGTTTTGACCCGATTGCTGGATCTCGCATTCGTCAGTGGTCATTTCTTCTCGCACGGTGGCTAGCTTAGCCCCCTACACCGCCGATTCTCTCTTCCTCTCCTGTCGTTGAGGCCCCCTTTCATGATGCCCTAAGCTACCTACTTCCTTTTCTTGGGCAGAGCTCTCGCTAGCCACCCCATTTCCTTGCAGCCGGTAACCTGAGCTACCAGCAACCTCTGCTTCCTTCTCCATTTAGCCGAAAGTCTCACCGGAGGTCCGATCACTTGCGAGGCAGCGACTGCATTGCGGCACAAATAGCCACGAATGACCCCCTCTCAAAGGTACGTGTTAGTCATATTTTTGTATGATATAATCATTTATTGGGGGGTACCTGCATACCTCCCCTGCTCTCACTCTCTTTGTCTGTAGATACTTCAACTCATGGTCATCCTAGGAAGGGAGCAAACTCGAAGCAAGAAAAAAGAATGAGACCAGCTACACATTCTCTAAACCCAATTTCTTTCTTTTCTAGCAAGTCTTTTTAGGTATCTGTGTTGAAGAAATAGGATTAGGTTCGGTGTTAGAGGAAACTCCATAGGTTAGGAGTTTTTTGTTGTAGTCTCCATTGACCCTTGAGTTTTCCTCCATATCCCTAGCACATTGACCTAATGGTTGGCTTGTTGGATCGACCACCATCTTTGGCTGGTCACCATTACTCAGCTTGACCAGCCACCCGACCTTGGTTGGCTTGATCGACTGCCCGTCATCATTTGGTTCAATTGGTGCCCCAATCTCGGTTAACTCGACCGCCTACCATAGGCCAGTATGACAAGCTGTCCGGTATCGTTTGGTTCGGTCGGTTGTCCTTTGTCGGATGACTCGATCGATTGTCCAATGTGGGTCGGCTCATTTGCATATGTTTGGTTGCTAATTTTAATCGCCTTGCATGTTAAATCATGATTGTTTGTATTTATATTATATGATTGCTTCATAATGCCCACTTTCATGTACACTTTGGAGCATTTCGTGGCGAGTATATGTTGTAATATTTCCGCAATGAATGCTCGACATATGTCGAGAGTGACTAGCCCACGTTTTGCTAATCCACCTCGANATTCCTATAAATTATAATATATAAAAAAAATATTAAGAATCTCATATTACTAATTTACTATAACTTATATAAATAATTAAATTTTTATATATGCATTTAGGGTTTGCCGTATAGGAATAGGATATTAGTTAAAAACTTAAACCCTAACTTCGCTGAGTTCGCTCCCATTCCCGTCTCGAAAGTTTTGGGTTGCGGCTGTCTTTCTCTCCCGAGCTCCTCGTCTCAAAATCACTTCTCCTCTCAAAATCGCGGAAGTCTCCTCCTCTGATCCTCTCAAAATCGCAAAAGGCTCTTTGGTTTCTTCTTATTCTACTAATATTTACATCTATTTCTCCTCGGATAGTCAGCGTTGGCTCGACTGTTTGGTTTTCTTG
>JXCR01139385.1:0-12500 GCA_002079205.1 Phalaenopsis hybrid cultivar
CCTTGTTTATATAAAAATGGGTCATCCCAAAAATAAGTCTTAGCTTCAGATACAAATTTCCTATTCTCTTGGTATGTCGTTCCATATGGTATAATATCACTAACAATGAAGTTCACAATGTAGGCATACCTTGGAACACACCACTTATTAACATTAAACAATTCTTCTTCTGGAAAATGTTCATTAATTTCTTTTCCAAAATTGAGTGGTTTTTCTGATTCAATCATGGGAAAATGATCAGCAATTTGATTCTCACCTCCTTTCCTATCTACTATTTAGAAGTAAAATTCTTACAGAAGAAGAACCCATCTTATTAGATTTGGTTTTGCATCCTTCTTTTTCATTAAATACTTAATAGCAGAATGATCTATATGTATTATACATTTAGTTCTAATTAATTATGATCTAAGATTATCAAAAGTATATATTATAGCTAATAACTCTTTCTCAGCTGTGGTATAATTAATTTGAGCTTCATTAAGAGTTCTACTAGCATAATAGATAAATTTGAAAATCTTATCATGCTTCTGTCCTAAAATAGCTCCAATAGCATAATCACTAGCATTGCACATTAATTCAAAAGGTTTTCCCCAATCTGATTAAACAATAATTGGTGCAGTGACTAATTTTTCTTTTAATAATTCAAAAGCTTTTATAAAATCTTTATCAAAATTAAAAAGTACATCTTTTTCAAGTAATTATCCCCTATAGAATCCAACATATCCTAAAAAACTTCTAATTTTCTTCACACATGTTGGGTGAGGTAAATTAGTGATCACTTGAATTTTTGCAGGGTCTACTTCCATATCATTTTCTAAAATTTGATGTCCCAAAATTATCCTTCCTACTACCATAAATTGACATTTTTCCCAATTAAGGACTAAATTTGTTTCTTCACAGTGCTTAAGATCTTTCGATAGATGTTCTAAACACGAGTCAAATGAAGTTACAAACACTGATAAAAACTTCAATTCCTTTTTTCAATTAAATCACAAAAAAAGCCATCATGCATCTTTAAAATGTAGCAGGAGCATTACATAAACCAAAGGACGTTCTTCTAAAAGCAAATGTACCATAAGGATTAGTAAAAGTTGTTTTCTCTTGATCCTCAGGAGTTATTTATATTTGGTGATAACTAGTATATCCATCCAGAAAATAAAAGTATTTATGCCCAGCTAGTCTATCAAGTATATGATCTAGAAAGAGTGGTCGAAAATGATCTTTCCTAGTGGCAAGATTTAATTTTCTATAGTCAATGCATATTCGCCATCCTGTGACTTGTCTTGTTGGTATTAACTCATTATGTTCATTCAAAGTGACACTCACTCCTCCTTTCTTAGGAACACAGTGAATTGGACTAACCCATGCACTATCTGAAATAGGGTAGATAATTCCAGCCTTAGGAACAAACTGAATTGGACTAACCCATGCACTATCTGAAATAGGGTAAATAATTCCAGCATCTAACCACTTAAATATTCTTTCTTAACAATTTATTTCATAATAGGATTCAATCTCCTTTGAGGATCAGCCTTGGGTTTGCAGTTCTCTTCCATATGAATTCTATGCATATAAATTGAAGGACTGATTCCTTTTATATCAGTAATTATCCATCCAAAAGCTTTATTATAACTCTTTAAAATTTTCATCGAACTCTTTTCTTCTTCCTTAGTTAATTTTGAGTAAATTATAACAGGTAATGTAGAGGAATCACCTAAAAAGGCATACTTGAAATGTTCAACAAATAACTTCAACTCAAGCTCAGAAGGTTTTTCAATTGATGGACAAAAAGATGTATCTTTTTTTGTCGTGGCCAAAACTACAAAACTTTCTCAAACAAAATTTGAATCTTTCTTATATAAATCTTCATATTGATCAGATTCCTATTCTTGCTCGTGTTCGAACTCTTTCATCTCAGATTTCTCTTCAGAAGTTGTTTTAAAATGGCATTCACTTAAGTATATTATAACATTCATTCTATAGCATTCCATCATCTTTACCTTTTGCAGGGTATTTCATTGATTTAGAAATATTAAATGTAACTGTTTGATCATTGACGCACATAGTTAATTCTCCTTTCTTCACATCTATCATTGCTCTTCCTTTGGCTAGGAAAGGTCTCCCCAAAATGATAGGTATCTCCTTATCTTCCTCCATATCCAACACAATAAAATCAACAGGAAAGATAAATTAATCCACTATCACTAGAAAATCTTCTATAACTCCTTTAAGATAGGTTGTTGAATGATATGCTAATTGCAGAGTTAGAGTAGTAGGGGTTATTTCTCCTAATCCTAAACTCTTAAATATTGATAATGACATAAAGATAATGCTTACTCCTAAATCACATAAGGCTTTCCCATAAAATCTATCTCCTATTGCATATGAAATTGTGAAGTTACCAGGATCTTTAAGCTTTTAGGAAGCTTTTTCTGAAGTATAGCACTGCACTCCTCACTAATTGCAGCAATCTCATTATCTTCAAACATCCTTTTCCTATTAAGAATATCCTTCATAAACTTCACATAGCTTGGCATTTATTCTAGAGCTTCAGTAAATGGAATATTAATTGTAAGTTTCTTAAAAATTTCCAAAAATTTTGAAAACTACTTATCCAACCTTTGTTGTCGAAGCCTCTAAGGAAATAGAGGTGGTGGTTTTTCTAAATCAACTTTAGGTAGAGAAATAGTTCTCTGGAAACCTTTCAAAGCGTCCTCTTTTGTTTCTTCAATCTTTTCTCTCTCTACTTTAGTCTCTTCTTAAATTCTACCTTCCAATTCTCTTCCATTCTGAGTTGAACGGGTTTTACTTGCTCTTTATTATGGTCTTTCTGATTTATTTATGTATTCTTAAGAAGTGATCCTTGGGATCTATTACCTAATAAATTTTCTATTTATCCCAATTGATTGTCAATATTTCTAATTATAGCTCCTCAATTTTGTAATTGATTTCCCATTTGTAACACCACTTCTTCTATAGACAACTTCTTCTCCTTAAATATGGATTACTGTTAAAACCTGGAGAATAAGTAGGTCTAGATTTGCTATTCCCTTGGCTGTTCCAATTTTCCAATGGGTTTACTTGATTCTTCCCCCATAGCTAATTATTATCACATGTAGTATTATTCTAATTGAAGTTGGGATGGTTTTTCTAACCTGGGTTATAATAAATTGAGTATGGCTTAATCTGCTTATTGTTTATGGCATTCAAAGTTTCTAATGATGCTTGAGAATCTACCATTTAGCCTAATAAATTATCTTTAATCATAGGAATTAGTTGAGAAAAAATCATTCCAAATTAGTCTAACTTCCTTGAAATTGCTGCAACTTGATTTGCTAGCATGGCAAAAGCATCAGTTTTGTGAGTATTGACTACTTTCCTAATATTTACCCTTTCAAAAGGCCATTGAGAATTATTTATAGCCATCTCCTCAATTAAAGCATAAGCGTCATGAAATGGTTTTGACATCAATGAACCACCAGTAGCGGCATCAATAACAGATTTAAGTGATCCAGCTAATCCATTATAAAATGTTTGAATTACTAACAAATCTGGTATAGCATGGTGTGGACACTTTCTTAAGAGTTCTTTAAATCATTCTCATGTTTCATAAATAGATTCCCCTTCAAACAGACAAAAAGATGTAATATTATTTCTAAGCTTTGCAGTTTTTTATGGTGGAAAATATTTAGTAAGGAGTTTTTGTGCTAAATCACTCCAAGTTCTGATAGATTCAGGTTATAACAAATGCAATCATATCTTAGCTTTATCCCTCAGTGAGAAAGGAAATAATCTAAGTCTTATAACATTATCTGATACACCATCATATTTAATGTAGCACACAATTCTAGAAAATTGGCAAAATGAAAATTTGGATCTTCAGTTAGTGCTCCCCCAAACTGAATATCTGATACCATTTGGATAATAGCAGGTTTAATCTCAAATGAATTAGTCACTACAACGGGTTTTTGAATACTACAATGAATTTCATCCACCATAGGGTTTGCATAATCTCTTAAAGGTCTAAACTCTTCAACATTTTGATTATTTTGATTTGTCATTTCTTAAAAATTTTCAGTATTTTTTTATTTTTTTATTTTTTTAATAGTTCTTTCTAGTTCAGAATTGTAAGACACAAGTCCTGTGGAACCTGAATACATTACTATAAAACACACAAAATAAAATGAAACAAAAAATAAAAACACACAAATAAGAACTTTATATATAAATGACACTACAATATTCCTAAAATAAATCTTAAAGTTTAAATAAGGCTTACTAAAAATTTTGTTTTCTAAAAACTTTTTTTATTGAAAATATTTTTGCAGATTACTATTATATTTCTCCCCGACAACGATGCCAAAAACTTATCCCAATTTTCTATATATATAGATGTATAATGCAATGTATGCGATTATATTATTAATTTCCTTAATAGTTATTCTTAGTTTGCGACAAAGCCAAAAACTTAATCCAAAGCAAAAGCTAGGTACATCTTTCACTATGAAGCAAATAAGAATGTGGTTATAATATTTCAATATGGGATACTATGCAAGTATACGTATTTTATCAAGTAATATAGAACTTTTTGATTTATTCTCGGATATTGAAAACATAAAATTATAAATTAAATTGGAGGCTTTAGACTGCCACTCTAAAGTCCTCTAATTCTACACCCTTTAAAAGTTTATTTTCCTATTTATTTGCACTCAACTCCATGAACTACATTCTCATTCATAAAATCAATATGTGAGTCTAATCATTTGTTAACTGAGACAATACCATCTCGGATCTTACATGTTCTCGCAACGGGTATTAACATCTTAATTGGCCAAATTAAGAAGTAAATGAAGTGCACGATTTCAAATCATCACAACTTCTTCTAACATTGATGTCTAATACTTCACACAACTTCCTTTAAATATTTAATCACTTATCATTTTAAGAAAAAAAATATAAAAAAAACTACTCAAAATCCATGGAGAAAACATAACCACACATGAGTTTAAGAGTAGAAATCATGCACACAAACAAGAAATATAAATTAAAATCAAGTGCGGTAACAGAGATAAACACTTATCTCAAATCTTCTCCAATAAATGTCTTGAAGTTCCTTTGAATTCTCTTTCTTCACTTACAATACAAACTAAAACTCAAAATAAAAAGAAACGGTGGCCGGCGGCGGCGACGGTGACTTAGATGGATGATGGTTGTAAAGTTGATGGGTGGTTGGCCTCCTCTCTTGGAAAATCTAAGTCTTTTCTTATAAAAACTCAAGGGGTACCTTGGTGTCTCTTCAAAAAGGTGTCTCCATCCAATGAATCTTCTAGAAGTTGCCTCCTCAAAAGCCAATTGATTAAATTTTTGAGTCCATGGGCTCTTTCCCATGTCTTTATCAAGGATTGCTTCAAAAACCTCTTCAAAAATCTGCTCAAATTAAATATATCATCAAGTAACTACTTCTAGCGTTTAAGCGCGGGGCACCTGGCGCGTCGGCGCGAAGCCTCTGGCGCTTAGGCGCCCTAGTTCATTTTTACACTTTCTTCATTTTAGCTCCAAATTTGGCCCTTTTTCACTCCTTTTATCATTTTCCATCCATTTGATTGTACCTGAAAGAAAAAAACACAAAGCCCTTCATTAAAGCGCAATATCTCAAAAATAGGTATAAAATGTGTATTAAAACACTATATATTTTAGGTGTATCAGATAACAATGGAAGCTTGAACTAACTACCTAGTGCTTAAGCATCAGATCCTATTGTCAGGCTCTCTATTTACATGTATAGGGTTTGGTGCTTGGGCGCTAGAAGTTGGCAACTATGCACCAGTTCACCTTATGCTCCTTTGCTCCATTTGATGCCGTTTTGCTCCATTTTCACTTCTTTTTCTCTAAAACTTCGTCTCTTGTACCTAAAACCAAAAACATGTGAACTAACTTCCATGAAAGTGATATATCATTAAAAATTAGCATAAAATGTATATAAAAAGAAAACACATTTTTAGTCATGTATGTTCTCTCAAACTTTGCTATTAGTTGTCCTCAAATGAATCTCCTATTTTAAAAAACAAATGCTTTACTTATGGTAGTAAGTTTGTTTAATGATTCTTATAGTTTTGCCCCATAAATGTGATAGTGTAACTTTAGAAACATTTTCAATAACTCAGGGTAGAACTAGGGTAAGTAAATATCTCGTAATCAAGTTAGAAATTCTAATTTTCTATTCATTTCAAATATAGTTGTAATTTGTAACACTTAGGAATCCTAGAATAATTAAAAGATAGAATTATATAAGAACTCTATTAGTAAAGATTTGACTAATACATTTAAAATTGATAGTATGCTCAGAAGTGTAATTAGGTTTCTTCCATTAAGATGAATCCAGTGACACCAATTTTTAAGTAGACATCTTTTCAAGCTTCTCCCCCACTTATTTTCTTTTTACTATTCTTTATTATTTTTTTTCTTTCAGTATCTTTTTAATCCTTATTCATTTATGTGAGAATTACTATATCTAAATAACCTTTAATGATTTTGAACTTCACTATTCTTCTGTTAAAGTTAAAAACTTCTCACATTTCTATACTTGATAATGTTATTAGTTTTAAAAATGATATTTCATAGAGCCTCAACTCTTTTTAAAGTGTAAATCTAAGATTCATAGTATTTCAAAAATTCAATTTTTCCTACTATATAGTAAAAACATATCTCTATTCTTTTATACTAAATATCTTAACTCTAAAACTACCCCTTATCCAAAAAAAATTATCTTAAGTCTATTATACCATTCATGAAATCAAAAATATAGTTATCTAAGGATAACACTAATAACATAGGTTATTATAAAATATTTTTTAAATGTTGGCTATTGAGGACTAATAAAGTTTAGTATTTAAAAGTTTTTCTTCCTCCCCAAACTTAAATTTTAACATGTATAACATTCAGTACAGAAAACATAAACAAGAAGAAAAATAACTCAAAAATTCTATCTAACACAAATGTTTATCAGTAACATCTATAAGTATTCATCAAGACAGAATAATGAGTAGCAGAAAGTAAATCTAAATTAAAACATGCTGAAATGAAATTAAATTTAGGAAAAGTCTAACTAGCACAACATGTATCATCATAGAAATATTTATATTAATGTTTCCCTAGTCCTTCATATTGTTGTAGCATGATACATCAAAATAATATGTTTTCTTAAGTATATATTTTAGGCTTATTTTTGGTGATATTGCACTTTACAAAAGGGTATTTTCATGTTTTGTTGTAGGTATATCAATTTTAGGCATTTGGAGCAAAATTAGGAAAAAAGCCAGAATTTGGAGCCAAAACAACGGAGTTTCAAATTCTAGCGCATGATGAGCCAGATTGGCGCTAGATGCACCAAAACCCAGAACAACATAGGCTTCAAGAAACTAGCGTATGATGCACCAGATTGACACCAAATGCACCATTTGACAGAGAGTTGGCACATGATGAGCCAGATGCACCAGGGATGACTTTTTTGTGGATTAAGACTGTTTGAGAAGAATTTTGTGTGAATTTTTAAAGGGACACTTGTTCTAAACACCCCTTGGAGTAATTCATTGCGTCTAAACACTTTGGAAGGTTATTTTATGAAGAGATATGTCTTTTGGATCAATGGACATGTCTTTTGAATTAAAAAAAGTTTACTTTTGGACAGAATTTTGGAGGGAATTTTGAATTCTCTTTGGATGGAGACAACCTTTAATAAAATAAGAGGAGGAGGAGTTTTGTGTGTGAGGTGTGTGGCATGAAGAAGGAGAGTTAGAGGGACAGAGTTAAAGTCAAGGGCTTGGAGATTATCTTCAAGGTTTGTAAGAGGAGAGGGAAGGTGAGAAATTTCTTCTTCATTACACTTCTAAGAGAGAGTTGAGAGTGCTTATAATGAGAGAAAGTCTTGGAAAGAACTTCCAAGAGTTTGCTTGGGAAGGATTGTGAGATAAGTTGTGTCTTTTGTTTCTCTTATTTTGTAAACTTATTTTTATATAAGAAATTCGTTTATTCTCGTATCCTTCTCATGAATTCCAAGCAGTCTTATTTATCCTTCTCCCTACTTTGAAATATGATTTTATGAAGAATTGATTTTATTTTATATGATTTTAAATGTCAATAATTTGTGATGATTTAAACTTTGATCTTCATTTACTTTTTGGTTTGGCCAATTGAAATGTTAAAATGTGTTGAGAAACATATATTCCAAAAAGTCTATGATTTCTACAACATGGGGAGGATCACATTTGATTCCATAGGAGAGTATTTAATCCATGGAATTGGGTGCAAATAAATAGGGAAACATACATTGTTGGATGCAGAATTGGAGATTTTAAGGTGACATATTAAAATCCTCAATTCGGTTCAGTTGACTGGAAACTGATGCGAGATTGTTAGCCCTCACGGGAGTGAGTAGTGGGAGTTATAGAGTGGCAGTCAGTATCCTCCCAGCCTAACCACAAAATTAAGGACCAAACTCGGGATTAGTCAATGTTTTTTCTGCACTCAGAAGAGGGAAAAGAATAAGATTTCTACTATTTATCACAAAATAGTTTATATATATATTTTCAAATGATTTAATTTCTTCACAAACCATATACTCATTGTAAAGGGGAAAGATGCTTTCTTAAATTTGAACTTTTCGTCACAATATCTTAGTTTTAATTTTCATAAATTTACTTTCGAAAGTTTAGTTAAATTTGGCTTTCAATTGCATTTTAATTAGCATTCACTTGTTACTTAGTATTCAAACTTTGCACTTTACTTTTTGTAGTTTTAAAATAGTACTTAACATTATAATCTAAAGAACTTATTTACAGACATTTCCAACTTCCCAGTGGGATCAATATCTAAGACTCAATTAAAGCCCTTTATTACTTGAGTGATACGTATACTTGCGTTATTTTTTAAAGGGAATTTAACAGTTTAAAGATTATTAAAATATAAAACTATTTTAATTGAAGTTATTTTGTTGGGATTAATTTGCATATTTGCTAATGTATCTGCTGTGTGTATTTTGTAATATTAAAAAATATTTACAAAACTAACACACTAAATCCACCCGCATCAAGTTTTTGTTGTCATTGTCGGGGAAGTAATAGAAAGTAACAGTAAGTTGCTTTATAATTTATAGTACTCTTATTTTAAAAAATAAAAGAAAGGGTTTGTAGTTTATTTTTAATATTTTCTTATTTAAGTGTGTTTGCTTATTTTTAAAATTACTTGTTGTATCTAATTATGCGTAGTGTATGATCTGAAAACTTAGTACCTTACTTTTCTGAGTTTGAAAGAACAATTAGAAAAATTCAAAAATGACAAGAAGAGATTGACCATATTAGGAAAATGGCTTGCAATTTGAGTAATGCAGGAAATTAAAATAAACATCATTAGAGACATTTAAGGGATTATGCTAATCCTACAGCATATGAGATTAATTTAAGTATAGAAAACCCTGTTTTAGCTGCCAATTCATTTGAGCTTAAACCTGCTATTATTCAAATGGTTCAAAATAATCAGTTTGGGGGAACACCAACTGAAGATCCTAATTTACACCTTGGTAGTTTTCTAGAATTTTGTGTTACATTTAAATATGATGGAGTGTCGAACGATACCGTCAGACTTAGGCTTTTTTTTCACTAAGGGATAAAGCCAAGATGTGGTTAAACTCGTTCGCACCTGGATCTATCAGAACTTGTGGAGATTTATCACAAAAATTTTTATCTAAATATTTCCCACCTTCAAAAACCACTAAGCTTAGAAATAATATTACATCTTTTTGTCCGTTTGAAGTGGAATCAATTTATGAAGCCTGAGAAAGAATTAAAGATTTCCTTAGAAAGTGTCCACACCATGCGTTGTTAGATTGGTTAATAATTCAAACATTTTATAATGGATTAGTTGGATCTCTTAGATTAATAATTGACGTTGTTGATGGTGGATCATTAATGTTAAAACCATTCGATGAAGCATATTATTTAATTAAAGAGATGGCTACTAATAATTTCACTGGCCCTCTGAAAGGGTAAATCTAAAAAGAGTAGCCAATATTCATGATTTTGATGCAATATCTATGTTAGCAGCATAAATTGCTGCTATATCGAAGAAGATAGATCAATATGGAATGAATTACTCTCAAACATCACTTGTGCTTGAGGAAAATTCATTAGGACAAATGATAAAATCTCAATCTTCTTATGAGACCTTAAATGTAATAAATTATAGTTCTAATAATCCTTATGCTAATTATTATAATTCTGGTTAGAAGAATCATCCAAATTTTAGTTGGAGTAATTATAATTCTAATGCTGTAAATACACAATGGGGAAACGACACTACGAACCCATTGGGAAAATCCAACAATAAAGGAAATCCAACTTATAAACCTTATTACCCTCTAAGATTTAATAATTTGCAAAGTAAGGAGAAAAATTTGTCAATGGAAGAATTGATATTGCAAATGGGGAGTCAATTATAAAGTCAAGAAGCTGCAATTAGAAACATGGAAATGCAATAGGGATGTATTGCTACTACACTTAACAATAGAACTCCCGGAAGTTTGCCAGGTAATGTTGAAATAAATCCTAAAGATCAGAACAAAGAGCAAATTAAGGCTATTCAACTAAGAAGTGGAAAAAACTTAGAAAACATATTTCAAGAAGAAGTGGAAGTTGAAGTTGAAAAAGTTGAGTTGGAAAATGAAAAATATGGTGAAGATTTTTATTTTGAGTCAGAATGTCATATTAAATCAATGAAAATTACTTTAGAAAGACCACTAACTCCATTTCCTCAAAGAATGAAGCAGAAAAATAGAGATAACCAATTTTTAAAAATTTTAGAAATATTTAGGAAATTAATGATAAACGTTCAATTTGTTGAAACGCTGGAACAAATGCTAAGCTATGTGAAGTTCATGAAGGATATACTTAATAAGAAGAGTAAGTTTGATATAACAAGATTGTTGAACTCAGTGAAGAGTGTAGCGCTATAATTTAGAAAAAACTTCCTAAGAACTCAAAAATCCTAGAAGTTTTACAATTCCTTGTGCTATTGGTGAAAGATTTTTTGGAAAGCTTTATGTGATTTAGGAGTCAGTATTAATCTTATGTCATTATCAATTTTCAGAAGGTTGGGCTTAGGAGATATTTCACCTACGACTATAAGTCTTCAGTTAGCTAACCGTTCGATTACCTATCTTAAAGGAGTTATAAAAGATATTTTGGTAAAAGTTGATAAATTTATCTTTCCTATGGACTTTACTTTATTAGATATGAAGGAAGATAAGGAAATTCCTATCATTGTAGGAAGACCATTCCTGGCCACTCAAAGAGCTTTGATAGATGTGCAGAAAGGAGAACTAACTATCAGAGTTAGTGATCAAGAGGTTACATTTAATATTGCAAAATCAATGGCATACTCTACAAAAGAGCAAGAGATTGAATACTTCAGAATGGATATTAATGAATATCTAAGCCATGAATATTTTAAAAAGACATTTGAAAGAGAATTTGAAAAGGAATATATGGAATATCAAAATGAGGATAAAATTTAAGATGAATCTACATAAGTGAGTAAAAAAGATTTGGAATATGTTCAGGAAAAAATTAAAATGTTAGATCCTACAGAAAGTAATAAGTATTTGATTTTATCTATTGATGAACCTCCTGATCTAGAATTGAAAACACTTCCTACACATTTGAAGTATGCATTCTTAGAAAATTTATCTACATTACTTGTTATAGTATCCTTAAAATTAACTGATGAGCAAGAGCAACAGTTGTTGCAAACTTTGAGAAGATATAAAAAACCATTTGGATAGCCATTAGCTGATATTAAAGGAATCAGTCATTCAATTTGTATGCATAGAATTTTTTTGGAAGATCAACATCAACCAAGAGCTGATCCTCAAAGGAGATTAAATCTTATGAGGCAAGAAGTTGTTAAGAAAGAAATTTTAAAATGGTTAGATGCTGGGATAATATATCTTATTTTAGATAGGGCTTGGGTAAATCCAATTCATTGTGTTCCAAAGAAAGGAGAAGTGATTGTGGTGTCAAATTATAAAAATGAATTAATATCAACAAAACAAGTCACTAGATGACGAATCTGCATAGACTATGGAAAATTAAATTCTGCCACCAAGAAGGATCATTTTCCTTTATCCTTTTTGGACCAGATGTTGTATAGGCTAGTTGGACACAGATATTTTTGTTTTCTAGATAGATATACCGGTTATCATCAAATACATATAGCTCCGGAGGATCAGAAGAAAACAACATTTACTAGTCCTTATGGAAATTTTGCTTTTCAGCGAATGCCCTTTAGATTATGTAATGCGCTGCAACATTTCAAAGATGTATGATGTCAATTTTCAGTGATTTAATTGAAAAAGGGATTCAAGTCTTTATGGACAATTTTTTTTTGTGTTTAGAACTTCATTTGAAATATGTCTAAAACTTTTAGAGAAAGTTCTTAAATGATGTGAA
>JXCR01139385.1:14056-72139 GCA_002079205.1 Phalaenopsis hybrid cultivar
TATATATATATATATTGATTACAGTGGATTATGTTTCAAAATAGATTAAAGCAATCAATTTACCTCGATGTTTAGCTTGGAGTATTTCAAAATTTTTACTTAAAAATATTTTTACAAGATATGGATGTTGACACTATTTTTTTGGGGCTCCTGTTGAAGATGTAGGTCTCATGGCTTGATGGTGAGACTCAATCAAATAAGCTAGGAAATATATGATATATATTTGGCCTGCAAAATCATTTTATTATAAGCCGACAAGTTCCCCTATTTAATATGAAAAATTAAATAGGGTTTATATTAAGCTGGGTTCATGAAGGTTTCCTATAAGGGCAAGCCCCTATAGTTAATTACATCTTAGATAACCAGAGTCACCTAAGAAAAGTGTCAATAAAAATTTGGGGATATTATCTTCAAAGAGTTCAAAGAATTAGAACTTTTCAATGAGATCGGACAAAAATGTGTGAAAAGGGAATGGCTCGAATTTGGAACATCTTATGTAATCCAAAGGAAGAGAGACTAGGGGTTGTCACAGATCTTGAGGAGAACCCCAGTGACTTCCTAATCAATCTTATTATTTGTTTTTAATTTAGAGGAGAAATAATTGAATATTTGATCCTGTCAGTTTTATTAATTAGTGCTTATATTCATGTGAAACGATCACACAAATAGCCTGGAAGATGTGAGGATTTAGGTCGCGATGAACGACAACCTCAGAATCCTAAAATAAGTTAAGACTTATATTATATAGTAGAGCCATATAAAAGCCTAAAGAATAGCTGAGAATTTATGTTGCACTAGAAGGACAACCTTAAAATTCTATGACTTGTTGTTTAATTCTACATAATGGTTTAGTTGGTGCAGACATGTTTTGCTGTTGAAGATGGTCATAGTGCCCACAATACTAGCTCTAAGCTCCTCGTCGTAGCGAGTTTAAGTTTTCTAATGTGTCATGTCATGATGTCAAATCAAGTGTTTCTTAAGGGTATGGTTATTTAAATATTATGGGGAATGTTAAAGTAGATTAGAACGAAATCGGTTAGGATCCTACGGTTCCCTCATTCCAGCACCACTATTTATCTTCGGATTCACTTAGTCGAAATGAATTTAATAAACTCAACTTAATGAGTTCCATACTTTCATTTAAACCATATAAAATCTTGTTAGCAACCGTAGGTTACCTCCTTTGAGGGATTTTTGATTATCCGATAGAGATGTTTTAATTTAGTTGCAATTTTTGTTTTGTTTTGTTTGTGATTAAATTTTGAGTTGCCTTATACTTTGACTGTTGTGGCGATGAATTTTATCTTGTTTAATTTTTAGTTTTTTTTTTACATACAGGGTGACTTAAGCATGCAAGCAAGAAACAAGAGGTACGAAAAGGTAATTGCAAAAACATAAAAGCATACCTGTCGATTCTTCTCGCTCCTCCACCTGAAAGGTTAGCTTTGACAATATGTATATAATTTTGCAAGGAATTCAAATTGCATAAGTAGATGAAGGTATAGCTACCAAATCCCAAGTTATGACTTTATTGAGTCTCAGAAGATCTTAGTGGATCATTTTAGAACAAAATATAGCAAGTTCAATTTGCCCTTCAAGATATTCAAGAGATTCCAAAATGCCCGGAGCATTACTCTGAATCACTTTGAAGATTTCTTGAAATAATTTGAGTTCATTTTGAACTTATCATATTATTTTATTAATCAAACAAGGTTAAGCTAAGGTTATCCCATTGATTAGGGAAACTTAATGTTTTATTTAACCAGAGGCTAGGACACTCAATTAATCAATTGATATTTCATTTAAGAGTTATGTGGGTGGGTGCCCCTAAGACAGATCTGAGTCATTAAAGGTTTTGGTACCCACAGTTAAAATTGGGCTTGTAGTGTAGAAAAAAAATGTTAATCATCAATCATGTTATCTTCTAAATCCAATCAAATGAGTTTAAAAGTCAAGCCTAGGTTACTACTAAGCCCTGAACAATCACAATAGGTTAAATGGTAACTAGCAAATTTTGATTTAAATGAAATGCATTCTTATTGAAAGATCACATTGTCATCAATTATGGGCTTAAAATTAATGAAATATTATCTTCCTAACTCGAATCCACCACTTGAGAATCGTTTAATTTTGATTGACTTCCAAGTAATGATAATTAAGGAAATTACAATTTGGTTCTTATTATAGAAAGGGTGGCAAGTGAGTTTCTACCTTTTAATCCCATTGTATTTCAATCACCCAAACATGTTCATTAGAATCAAAATCACCCATTTTCCCTTTGTTAATCCTAAATTTTGATTAAGGCACCAAAATCTAAAGTTACCCATTTGCCTTTGGGGCTCTTCACCTCATAACTCATTAATCAAAATTTAAACGACATTGATAATTTTTAGAGTGTCCCATCCATGGATCAATTAAAACATCAGAGAAGAAAATGTGGATTTTCAAAATTTAATTTAATTTAAATAATTATTTAAATTTAGAAAGTAGTATTTTCAAAATTGATTTACTTAACTATTCAAAATAAATTTTTTATTCATGAGAAAATTATTAGAGGTCTCCTTATGTAAAAGAAACACTTAGACAAAATTTCATTATTTTTTTTGAATTAAATCTCTATCGTTATTATTTGATTATGAATCAATTTTAATGATTTAATTAAATTTAAAATAATGTTTTAATTAACAAAATTATCTTTATATTTCTATTAAACCTTTCTGAGTTTAGAGAACTTAGATAAACAAATTTTGTATTTTTATGATTTTTTAATTTATTTATTATAATTTTTTTAATGGGAAAATAAGAAATTCATTTTTAAGCTCTTAAAAATTTATTTTTAACTTAAAAAAATTAGGAAAAATATCCTAATGAGTTCTAAGTGATCAGGAAACAATTAGGCACATTTTGAAGTATTTTGGTATTTTTGGGATTATTAATTATTTTAATTATTTTAAACTCAAAATAAAGCAAAAAATCAAGTATTTTCTCAAAAATAAATTTTATTTTTCCTAAGTGCCCCTGATCACAAGGAACTCAGAAAAACATTTTTTATAATTTTTTCAAGTGTATTTGATTTAATATAATTATATTTGTATAAGAATACAAGGTTTCTTAGAAAATCAACTTTAGTGCTCAAACTTAGTCAAATAATTTTTAATTTTTTACAATAGGTAAATATGATTTTTAAACACAATGTGGAATTGATTTTGTCAATTTTTTATTAGTATTTAATTTACATAAATTAAAGCAAGATATATAAATTTAATTAACTGTAGAAATGTACAGAATAATACAAGTCATCATGACATTTTTCCTAAGCTTCTCTAACCATAGGAAATCTACTAAAATTATTCTCATAACTTTCCAAGTGGTATTTTAATTTATATAAGTAAAATAAGTCAAAATAGCATCCTAGCTTGAAAATTAAGGTTAGAAGCATAGAGATGCCCTCTGACCTAGGAAAAATTAGAGCACATCCCCTTTATCATAAGGAATGAACCCTATAAGCTTCAAGCCATGGTGAGCAATGTTTGATCATAATGAATTAAAATACTCCAAAGAGTATTTAATTCATTAAAAATCAGAGAGTCAACAAATAATTTTTATTTTAGTCCAAGTTATTCTCCTATATTCACTGAGCAAGAGGGTATTTTTATTTTATTTTTATGATTTTTCTGGAGAAGGATATGGGTTTTTGAAGTTCAGGCATTTAAATAAATTTAGAAAACCCATATTTTTCTACTTAAACAATCAGCACCATGCCATCCTCGTTCGCTCCAAACTTTGCATGCTGCGCTCCACCATTTGATGTCGCCAACCACCTCAGCTGCCATGCGGCCCACCTTTTCATTCAAAGATTTCGTCCAACTTGATCTCCTCTGTCTATTGAATAAACACAGGATTAGATGACTCTCCTTCATCGTCCCCAAGTGACCTAACCCGTGAGCCATTCACACTAAAACCTCAAGATATCTAGCTAGACTCAATCAAGTAACATGGGATTTGTTCCTAAACTTTCATCTACTCAAGACGAACATATCTATATGGCTTATACAGTATGAAATACAGTAAATACGTATGAAAAATTAAAATAAGCTCGAATTAAGGTTGAGGTTCAATACCTTTATCTAAGAGGTGAAGCCTCAATCAGATGGGTGTGGCAGCTTCGAATGCACCCAATGAACTTTCAGATGAAGTCCTAGGCTCTGGTGAATTGTCTAGATATGACTTTGATCGAACTCGATTATAGGTGTTGGTCTAGAGCTATGTTAGAGGCTATTTAGGATGGGGATTTTGTGAGGAATCAACTCCTCTCTCTGTGGGGATGGTGTGTGCACAATTAATTGGAGGTGTCGATAAATTTCTCCTAGTTTGAACTGAAATCTTGAGCTCAAAATTGGTCTCTGACAGGTGGAACCATAGGGGGGAAAGTGGAGGAGTTCTAGGAGAGTCTCTGGTGAGATTTTAGCAAAGTTTCCCTAAGTATTTGGATCATCTCTCCTTTCAACTTGCAGAGGGCTATTTAAATAGAGGAGTTTGGGGTGGAGCTCATGGCTTCAATTTAGGTTCATTTAATTGCTTATGTGGAGGGCTGCCAAAGCCAATTGGAGTTGGCCAACTTGGATGGGTGTGATTGGGTTTGAATTTGAGTAAGGTGGCTCTTGATTTTAGGGTTTTCTGGTGATTAGGGTGGTTGTCTAGAGCATGGGAGGTGGTTAGCCAGCTAGGCAAGCCAAGGGGAGGTTTAATTATGATTAATCCCTAATGGTTTGGTATGATGGAAAGGATTTCTTGGTTTAGTCCAAAAAAATGATAAAATCCCCTAAATCAAGGGACCATTGGTCCATGGCTTCCATAGGGTGGGCTAGCTGTGTCTAGCCTGGTCACTAGGATCCATTTGGTGGTTGTGGTATCATTACTTTGGTCACTATGGCATGGCTTAGTCAATTTTAGTGCATGGGTTCAATTTGGGTTAAATTTTCTTGAAGTTGGGTTTGGGTTAGGCTAGCCATGAGATTGAGCCCAATTTATTGATCAATTTTATGTGGATGATTGTCATGAGGGGTTTATAAGAGATTTGAAGTGATTTTGAGTTGATTTGGAGGTTCAATTTGTGGGATTTTAGGCACTTGAACAATTTGGGGATGTTGGGTTAGACTTGGGTTTAGGTTGGGCTAGAGTTGGGTTAAGTCTAAATTGAGAGTTCAAAATGGTCTACGGGAATGTCATGAATAGTTCTCAACATTAATTGGGTGCCAATTTTGGGGTTTGGGCATTTAATTTGGTGGAATTTGAGCACATGGCTAAATTTGGGCAAATTTGTGAAATTTGGATTTGGGTTGAAATTGAGTGAAATTGAAGCTTTAACAAGGTCAATTGAGGGTCCAATTTGGTGCAAGAAGATGTTTTAAAGATTTTATGATGCATAATTGGGCTAATTTGAAAGATTTGGGGGTTCAATTGAGTGGGATTTTGGTTTTAGGCGAAATTGGGGTTTTTTGATTTGGGTTGAAATCAGACTCAAATGTGGGTCAATTGGACTTGGATTTGGTTTGAATTGAGTTTGATCATAATTAATTGAATTTGTAATTGGAACTGGGGGGAATTAGGGTCAAATTGATGGACATTTAGGGTGAATTTGCGGAAATTTGCGGAAATTGAGCCTTTAAGGGCAATTTGGGGCTTTTGGTCAAATTGATCAAATTTGGTTTAATTAAAGGGTACAAAATAGTCTTAGGGAAATTTTAAATGATTTTGAGGTTTTGGGAAAGTTTGGGCCACCAAGGTTATTTTTGTAATTTTGGCAAATTTAGGGGTATATTAGTAATTTTTGAAATTTTGGGAAGTTTTGGGCAATTTGGGTAGTTTTAAATGATTTGAGATAATTTTTGGACAAACTTTGGTAGTTTGGGTAATTTTGGAAATTTTGGTCAAATTTAGGGTTTGGGGGTATTTTGGTAAGTTGGGTAGTTTTTGGGGCAAAAGGCTAAGTTTGGTATTTTGGTGAAAGTGGACTGCCAATCACCCTATTTGAGCTATGGACCAATGGAATCTCCATTTGGGTCCTCTATGTACTGGTCTTGGCTAGACCCTAGCCTAGGGCTAGTGGGTCTAGGGGACCATTTGCATGAGTCTCCCAAAAGATCAAGGGATCAAAGTCAACAAGCTTGGGTTTAGGGTGTAAGTGAATGTGAGTGAAAGTAAGTGTAAGTGAGTGAACTAGCTCCATAACAACACCCAGGGTCAACCTTAAGGCCAAGCAGTATTATGGGGACTTCCCTTGAGCTCCCCCGACCGCACCTACCAGGTGCTAAAGGTCAGGACCAATATGTTGAACTTCAAGTTGAGCAGAGAAGAGTTTATAATTTTTAATGGTGAAGGTTCATTTTCTAGTAATTAAGTATTAGTCAACAGGAAAGTCTTATGGCTAGACTCTAGGCTACTAAAGAGGAAAGAGCTAGACCTCATTCAAAAGTGAAGTCAACAATGGAATGCCTAGAGTAATCATTACCGATGGGGGATCTCATTTTAGAAATGCAACAATTGCAAGATTGATAGAAAATATAATATAATGCATAAATTTACAACTGCTTATCATACCTAGACAAGTGGTTTACCAGAAGTATCTAATCGTGAAATTAAGAGTATTTTGGAAAAAAGTGTAAATCCTAGTAAAATGGATTGGTCTGTTAAATTAGATACTGCATTATGGGCAACATGCACCTTATAAGACACATAAAGGTATGTCCACTTATAAATTAATTTTTGAGAAGACTTGTCACTTGTCAGCAGAATTGGAGCATAAAGCTTATTGGACTATTAAGGAATTCAATTTCAATTTGAAAGACGTTGGCAAGAAAAGATTATTGCAATTGAACGAGCTTGAAGAATTTAGAAATGAATCTTACAATAATGCTAGGATTTAAAAGGAAAGAATGAAAGAATGGCATGATTGGAAGATAATAAAAAAAAAATTGAACCTGCAAAGGAATTTTTATTATAAAGATAAGATTGAAATTAAATCCTGGAAAACTGAAGTCTAGGTGGAAAGGGACATTCAAAGTTGTAAAGTCTACCCCTATGGAGCTATTAATATTGAAGATTTATTCAATATTAATAGCTCCTGAAAAAATTGAACCTGCAATTGAACGAGCTTGAAGAATTTAGAAATGAATCTTACAATAATGCTAGGATTTAAAAGGAAAGAATGAAAGAATGGCATGATTGGAAGATAATAAAAAAAAAATTGAACCTGCAAAGGAATTTTTATTATAAAGATAAGATTGAAATTAAATCCTTGAAAACTGAAGTCTAGGTGGAAAGGGACATTCAAAGTTGTAAAGTCTACCCCTATGGAGCTATTAATATTGAAGATCCTAAGACTGGAAGGATATTTAAAGTAAATGGGCGTAGATTGAAACCATATTTTGATGGTCAAAGACCAGTTTTCAAAGAAACTATAATGTTGGGTCACTTTGAATAAAGACTAGGAATGTCGGGCTGACGACATTAAACCAAGTGTTTTATGGAAGGCAACCCATACTTATCATTTTTTATTTTTCTTTTCAATTTTTTGTTCAGAATATTTTACATATATTTATATTTGAGTTTTCATAGATCCATGCATTTAAAAAAAACAATTTAAAAAATGTCTTTATTTACCTAATTTTATGGAAGAATTGATAATTTTTAATCCAAATAGAAAATGCAAATTTTTTGAACTGGTGCATGATGCGCCAGATTGGTGCATGATGTGCAGAATTCCAGAGAGCTGGCGCATGATTCGCCAGAATTGGTGCACGATGCGCCACGATGATGAAAATGACTTAAAATGCTTCAAAAGTCAGTTTTTGGTGGTTTTTGGTGGGCTCTTCTCCTTATAACTCCCAAAAACTGATTCCAAATTCCATTTTAGGAGGGAAAATAAGTGAGGAGTCACTTGATTTCCATTCCAATGGTGTCCCACTAAAAAAATTTTGCTAGATTTGGGATTTCAATTAGAGAAAGTTTGTAAGTTTTGATTCGCAGAAATTGCATGATCATGTTTTAGTGAAGAAGAGACTTATCAAAGAAAGGTGTTTGTGAATCGAGGATTCAATAAACCGAATACTAGAGTTGAAGAGATTATTATGCAGAGACATTGACCAAGGAATTGTCTATGTGCAAGGCAGGTTTGTGCAATTCACTCCTTCAAGAATAAACGAGATGTTTATGATTGAAAATGTGCCTACCTTCCATTACACAAATTTTACCCCTACGAGAGATAATATGAATGAACTCTATCAGTACCTTACAGACGAAGATGCAAATTGGGAGGCCAGAGATGATAGAAATTTAAGTTTTTCATCATCGTTGTTAAATCCTGCTTCTAAAGCGTGACACTTATTTATTGCATCGAAATTACTGGCTACTATGAAAATCAGTAAGGTAACTAAGGAGAGTACTATTTTAAATTATTGAATTCAAACCAGAAAAATAATTGATATTGGAGCAATCATTATGAAATCGATTTTGGGTTTGATTGTGAATGGGTCTGCAACCGAACTTGGACATACATCCACTATTTTCCTATTATGCAGTCAATCAAAAGTACCTTATAAGAGTTGGTAAAAAGTGCTTCTTCCTTGGAAGCCGATGGATCGAGAAGTCTATTACAACTGTATTGGAATGGGAGATGAAAATGATATGAATGTATTGATGGATAAAGAATCCCAGAAATCAACACCTATTTAGCCTTACTTCAGTTCTAATGCACTTTTGAAAAGGATCAAGAAGATAGAAAAAGAGGTGCAGAATCTTATGCATGCAATTGGGAATATTTCTAAAATGTTGGATCACTTGGATTGAAGACTTAAAAAATAACATTTTGAGCATACTGGTCGTATTGAAGTTATCTTGGTATGTATGTTCAAGAAACATGCTTGGATTGGGGAGGATTCGACTTATGAGTTTCGTTATCGTCCCTTCTATAACTTGTATTTGCACTGCCAATCTATGAGAGATATCCAGGAGGACGAGAGTGAATAAAATGTTTGAACTTAATCTAAACAAAAGTGGGGTTGAATAGGTGAGGAATTTTGAGATGATTTATCCATAAGAATACTCATATTATTCTCCTCCCCATTTCCTATGCAGTTGCAACAAACCTCTGGGTTCATAAGCTTCCAAGAAAGAAGCACTTTTTCCCAACTTTCATAAAGCACTTGTGACTGGTTGCACAATAGAAATATGGTAGATGGATGTCCCAGCCCATAAGTTAATCTGTTGATAATCAAACCCAAAACAACTTTTATAATTAAAGCATCCACATCAATAAGTCATCCAGTTTGAATACAATAATTCAAAATAGCACATTCCTTAGTCATATTATTGATTTTCATTGTAGGAAGTAGTTTTGATGCAATAAAAAAATGTCACACCTTCGATGCAGGATTCAATAATAATGAAGAAAAACTTACATGTCTATTATCTCTTGACTCCCAATTTACATTATCATCATTAAGGAATCGATAGAGTTCATTCATGTTATCTCTAGTAGGGACAAAATTTACATAGCGACAAATAGGGACACTTTCAATCATAAGCAAATCATTTATTCTTAATGGAGTAAATGGTACCCACCTTCCTTGAACATAGACGAATCCTTGGTCAATTCCATGAAGATTAGCATAAAACACTTTCATTACAGGAACTACTACCGCAACAGTGATATAGCAAAGCACTTCCTAGCGTCTTTGTGCAATAATCTCCTCCACTCAAGTATTTAGCGTATTGAATCCTTAATTCATAAATCCTCATTCCTTGACTAATCTCTTCTTCATAAAAACTTGATCACATAACTTTTGTGCATCGAAATTGATGAACTTCCTCTTGTTTAAAATTTCATATCTAGCAGTTTCTTTAGAATGGGAAGCCATAGGATTTAAAAAATGGTGACTTTCCATTCATTTTCCACTCTTAAATAACTTTAAAAGTCAGTTTTTAGGAGTTACTAGGAAGAAAACCAGCCAAAAACCGCCCAAACCCGCCTTTAGAAACTTCCAAATTTGCTCCAGTAACCACGAAAATTCTGGCGCCGATTCTGGAGCCAGCACTTTGAAAAATTGCGCCTCAAACCCCAAATCTGGCACCTTTGCTGCTAGTTCATATTTCTGCATCATTTTGTTTTAAATCCAAATAATTCTCAAATTTTTCATAAAATTTTTTAAATAAAGATGTTTTAAAGTGTTTTCTCAATATGTAAGTTTCTCAAGTACACAAAATTCATAAGGAATATATATATATATATATATAATACTAATAAAAATATATTAACAACAATAACAAAGAAAATTATGGGTTGCCTCCCACAAAGCACTTAGTTTAATGTCGTTAGCTCGATATTCTCAGTCTTTACTCTAGGTGATCCAACATTACAGTCTCTTAAAAAATGGTCTTTGACCATCAAAAAATGATTTCAGTCTGTGCTCATTCACTTTAAATATATTTATAGTCTTGGGGTCTTCAATATTAATAACTCCATAGGGATAGACTTTGACAACTGTGAATGACCCTGTCCACCTAGACTTTAGTTTTCTAGGAAATAATTTCAATCTTGTATTGTATGATAAAACTTCATGTTCAGGCTCAAATTTCTTTTTTATTATATTCCAATCATGGAATCCTTTCATTTTCTCTTTATATATCCTAACATTATCATAAGATTCATTCTTAGTTTCTTCAAGCTCAGTTAGTTGTAATAATCATTTCTCACGACCATCTTTTAAATTAAAATTAAACTCCTTAATAGCTCAATAAGTTTTATGCTCCAATTCCACTGGTAAGTGACAAGTCATCCTAAAAAATAATCTATATGGGGACATTCCTATGGGCGTCTTCTTCTAATTCGTCCTATAAGCCCACAATGTGGTATCTAATCTAGCAGACCAATCCATTTTATTAGGGTTTACAGTTTTTTCCAATTTTTTTTAATTTCATGATTAGAAACTTCTGCTAGACCACTAGTCTGAGGATGATAAGCAGTAGTAATCCTCTCTATAATATCATATTTTCCACCAACTTTCCAATTCGTTTGTTCCTAAAGTGAGATCCTTCATCAGTAATAATTATTCTCGGCAATTCATATCTTGTAAAATTATTTTTGATTATAAATTTTGAAACACTCTAAGAATCACATCGAGGTAAAGCAGTTTCTTTAATCTATTTTGATACATAGTCCACTATAATTAATATATATATAAATAATCCCCAAACGTCAAAGATTTTAACTTCCAAAGTAAAATTTAGGGGCATTTAAAATCTCTAAATAAAGTAGGACAATAAAATATAGATTATAAAATTTTATGAACAGCTCTATCAATTCTAAAATGACCCATAAATTCAGAGTCATGACATTTTTGGATAATTTCTTCAATTTCTATGTAAGGCACACATCTCTGCATAACTAAATCCTTGTATTTTATGTACAAATATGGGTCATCCCAAAAGTAAAATTTTGCATCATGAATAAATTTCTTCTCTTGTTGCTTTGTCAATNTATTATAAAATTTTATGAACAGCTCTATCAATTCCAAAATGACCCATAAATTCAGAGTCATGACATTTTTGGATAATTCCTTCAATTTCTTTGTAAGGCACACATCTCTGCATAACTAAATCCTTGTATTATATGTACAAATATGGGTCATCCCAAAAGTAAGATTTTGCATCATGAATAAATTTCTTCTCTTGTTGCTTTGTCAATCCATATGATAAAATACCACTAACAATATAGTTTACAATATCAACATACCATGGTATTTCCCATTCTTTAACATTATAAAGTTTTTTATTAAGAAAGGTTTCATGAATTTCTCTTTCAATATCAAATGTTTCTTCCTTTTCCATTCGAGATAAATGATTAGCTATTTGATTATGAGATCCTTTCCTATCTACCACCACAAAATTAAATTCTTACATCAGAAGTAACGATCTAATAAATCTTTGTTTAGCATCCTTCTTTTGCATCAAATATTTTATAGCAGACTGGTTTTTATGCACAACACATTTAGCTCCAATTAGATATGACCTATACTTATCAATAACATAAATTAAAACTAATAACTCTCTTTCAGTAGTGGTATAATTAATTTGAGCATCATTTAAAGTTTTACTGACATAGTATATAACTTTCAAAATTTTGTCATATCTTTGCCCTAAAATAGATCCAGTTGTATAATCATCTGCATCACACATTAGTTCAAATGATTTCTCCCAATCAAGTAAAAGATTTATAGGAGCAGTGATCAATTTTTCCTTTAATGTTTCAAAGGCATTAAAGCACTCTTGATTAAAATCAAATTTTGTATCTTTTTTCAAAAGTTGGCATAAGGGCTTTATAATTTTTTAAAAATCTTTAATATACCACCTGTAAAAATCAGCATGTCCTAAAAAACTTCTAACTCTTCTTTCAGTAGTAGGTGGAGGTAGGTTAGCTATAACTTGAATTTTTGCCGGATCTACTTTCATGTCATTTTCTGAAATTTTATGGCCAATTACAATTCCTCATAAAACAATGAATTGACATTTTTCCCAATTTAATACTACATTCATCTTTTCAAATCATTCTAGAACTTTTTAAATGATTTAGACGTATTTCATATGAAGTTCCAAACACAAAAAAAATCATTCATAAAGACTTCTATTCATTTTTCAATTAAATCACTAAGAATTGACTTCATACATCTTTGAAATGGTGCAGGTGCATTATATAAACCAAAGGGAACTCTTCAAAAAGCAAAAGTAACATAAGGACTAGTAAATGTAGTCTTCTCTTGATCCGCTAGAGTAATTGAAATTTAATGATAGCTGGTATATCCATCTAAGAAGCAAAAATTTTTGTGCCCAGCTAGCCTATCCAACATTTGGTTCAAAAAGGGTAAAGGAAGTGATCTTTCATGGTGGTTGAATTTAATTTTCTATAATCAATGCAGATTCGCTAACTAGTGACTTGTTTTGTTGGTATTAATTTATTATTCTCATTTGTCACAACAGTCACACCCCCTTTCTTAGGAACACAATCAATTGGACTCACCTAAGCATTGTCTGAAATAAGATATATTATTCCAGCATCTAACCATATTAAAATCTCTATCTTTACAACTTCTTTCATCGTAGGGTTTAAACTCCTTTGAGGATCAGCTTTTGGTTCATGATGTTCTTCCAATAAAATTTTGTGCATACAAATCAAAGGATTAATTCCTTTAATATCAGTTAACTTCCTTCCAAAAGCTTTCTTATATCTTCTTAACATTTCCAACAACTTTTGTTCTTATGCTTTAGTTAATTCTAAGGATACAATAACAGGTAATGTAGATAAATCTCCTAAAAATGCATGTTTTAAATGTGTAGGAATTGTTTTCATTTCTAGTTCAAGAGGTTTTACTATCCAAGAAATTAAATTTTTGTTATTATCCGTAGGATCTAACAATTCAAATTGTTCCTGAACATAATCTAATTATTCATTACTCACTTCCATAGATTTATCTTGAATTATAACCTCATCCATGTACTCCAAATTTTGCTCTACTATTTATGAAATATTTATTGCTTAAATAGTCATTAATATTCATTCTTAAGCATTCATCATCTCTTCCTTTTGTTGGGTATCTCATTGATTTTGCATTATTAAATGTAACTTCTTGATCATTAACTCTCATTGTTAATTCTCCTTTCTACACATGTATCAAAGCTCTTCTAGTGGCAAGAAATGGTCTTCCTAAAATGATAGGAATTTATTTATCTTCCTCCATATCTAACATAATAAAATCCGAACGAAAGATAAATTTATCAACCTTTACCAAAACATCTTCTATAACTCCTTTAGGATAGGTAATCAAACAATCAACTAACTAAAGAGTTATTATTGTAGGTGAAATTTCTCCTAAACCCAACCTTCTAAAAATTGATAGAGGCATAAGATTAATACTAGCTCCCAAATCACACAAAGCTTTTCCAAAAAATCTTTCGCCAATAGCACAAGAAATAGTAAAACTACCATGATCATTAAGTTTTTCAGGAAGCTTTTTCTGAATTATATCGTTACACTCCTCACTAAGTGCAACAGTCTCATTATCTGTAAACTTTCTTTTTTATTAAGTATATCCTTCATAAACTTCACATAGCTTGCCATTTATTCAAGGGCTTCAACAAATGGAATGTTTATTGTCAATTTCCTCAATAAATCCAAGAATTTTGTAAATTGGTTATCTCTGTTATACTACTTCAATCTTTGAGGAAATGGAGGAGGTGGTCTTTCTACAGTAATTTTCATTGGTTTGATAGGATATTCTGACTTAAAATAAAAATCTTCACTAGACTTTTTATTTTCCACCCCTTCCTTCTTGACTTCAACTTCAATATCTTTTCAAACTTTTATTTTTAATTCTTTTCCACTTCTTAGTTTAATAGCCTTGATTTGCTCTTTATTCTGATCTTTAAGATTAACTTCAACATTACTAGGCAAAGTTCTTGGAGATCTATTGCTAAGTGCATTAGCAATATATCCCATCTGATTTTCCATGTTTCTAATTACAGCTCTTTGACTTTGTAGTTGTGCTCCTTAACTTTGTAATTGTGCTCCCATTTACAATATTAATTCTTCCATTGACAATTTCTTCCCCTTACTCTATGAATTTCTATTGAAACATGGAGTGTAATAAGATTTATAGTTAAAATTTCTCTAATTGTTGGAGTTTCCCAATGGGTTTGCAGCATTGTTCCCCCATTGCAGATTTACAGCATTAGAGTTATTTTTACTCCAACTAAAATTTGGCTGATTTTTTCAACTAGGATTATAATAATTAGAATAAGGATTATTAGATCATTTGTTTATTGCATTTAAAGTCTCATACGAAGATTGAAAATCTCCCATTGAATTTTCCACAGGAGGTGTCTGAGAATAATTCATTCCATACTGATCTATCTTCTTTGATATTGCGACAATTTAAGCAGCTAACATAGATATTGCATCAGAACCATGAATACTAGCTACTCTTTTTGGAGTTACCTTTTTAGAGGGTCATTGAAAATTATTAGTAGTTATCTCTTTAATTAAAGAATATGCTTCATTGAATGGTTCTGACATTAATGATCCACCGGCAGCAGCGTCAATTATAGATCTAAGAGATCCAACCAATCGATTATAAAAAGTTTGAATTATCAACCAATCTGGTAACACATGGTGCAGACACTTCCTAAGGAGATCCTTAAATCTTTTCCAAGCTTCATTAATTGATTCTCCTTCAAACTGAAAAAAAGATGTAATGTCATTTCTAAGCTTACAAGTTTTTTATGGTGGAAAATATTTAGATAAAAGTTCTTGTGATAAGTCTCCCTAAGTTCTAATAGATCTAGGTGCTAACAAATTTATCCACATCTTAGCTTTATCCCTTAATAAATACCATTTGGATAATCACAGGTTTAAGCTTAAATGAATTGGCAGCTACAACATGGTTTTGTATACTCAAATGAATTTTATATGTTATGGGATTAGCATAATCTCTTTAAGGTTTTTTATGATGTTCATTTTCAATTCTAGAATTATTTAAGCTTGTAACCATTTTCTTTGAATTATCAATCTCTTTTTGTTGTTTTCAAATTTTTCTAATTAATCTTTCTAACTCTGAATCATAAGGTACTAAACCTACCGATCTTGAACTATACATACACAAATAGAATAAGCAATTAAAATAAGCAAATACACTAAAATATAAAAATATTTAATTAAACTATAATAAGTTTTTTCAGTTCAAATAAAATGTTCTAAATTATAAAATAATTTACCATTACTCCTTGAAAATGACACCAAAAACTTGATGTGCGGTTTTTGTGGTGCGTTGCTAATATCTTTCAATATTATAATACATACACGACAGCACAAATAGTAAATATGCAGTTCAATCCAAATAAAAGTAATTTCAGTTTAAATAGTTTTATAAAATCTTTAAGCAGCCAAACCGTAATAATAACTCAAGTATATGTATCGCTCAAGTAATAATGGGCTCTAATGGAGTCCTAAGTATCGATCCCATAGGGAGTTGGAAATTATTATGGTTATAATGTAAAACACAATATTCAAACTACAAAACTTAAGTATACAAAAAAAATATAAAGTAAATTTAGTGTATGCTAAATGAAATGCAGTTAAGAGAACTAGGTTAACTAAGCTATTTGCTAAACTTCAAAAGTAAACTTATTAAGTCTAAACAAAGTTTTGTAATGAAGAGTTCAAATTTAAGAAAGCATCATTCCCCTTTACAATGAGTTTATGGATTGTGAAGTAACTAAAATCAGTTAAAATACATATAAATTTGTATTGTGCCAAATAGGAGCAATCTTATTATTACCCTCTAAGAGTGCATAAATAACATTGAGTAATCTAGAGTTTGGTCCCTAAATTTGTGGTTAGGTTGAGAGGATACTGTCTGCTACTCTAGAGCTCTCACTTATCCCTCCCCTTAGAGCTAACAATCTTTTTTTAGTTTCAAAGCAACTGGACCAAATTGGAGATTTTAGTCTGTCACCCTAAAATGTCCAATTCTGCGCCCATGAAAGTATATTTCCCTATTTATTTACACTAAGCCCCATTAACTACATTTTCACCCATGAAATTCAATGTGACTTTTACCTTGTTGCAGAAAGCATAGGTATTTCAGATCATATACTTTTCAACAAATTTTAACATTNTATCCTCTAGAGTAATTGAAACTTAATGATAGCTGGTATATCCATCTAAGAAGCAAAAATTTTTGTGCCCATCTAGCCTATCCAACATTTGGTCCAAAAAAGGTAAAGGAAGTGATCTTTCATGGTGGCTGAATTTAATTTTCTATAATCAATGCAGATTTGCTAACTAGTGACTTATTTTGTTGGTATTAATTTATTATTCTCATTTATCACAACAGTCACACCCCCTTTCTTAGGAACACAATCAATTGGACTCACCTAACCATTGTCTGAAATAAGATATATTATTCCAGATCTAACCATTTTAAAATCTCTGTCTTTACAACTTCTTTCATCATAGGGTTTAATTTCCTTTGAGGATCAGCTTTTAGTTCATAACGTTCTTCCAATAAATTTTTGTGCATACAAATCAAAGGATTAATTCCTTTAATATCAGTTAACTTCCTTCCAAAAGCTTTCTTATATCTTCTTAACATTTCCAACAACTTTTGTTCTTGTGCTTTAGTTATATCTAAGGATACAATAACAGGTAATGTAGATAAATCTCCTAAAAATGCATATTTTAAATGTGTAAGAATTGTTTTCATTTCTAGTTCAAGAGGTTTTACTATCCAAGAAATTAAATTTTTGTTATTATCCATAGGATCTAACAATTCAAATTGTTCCTGAACATAATCTAATTCTTCATTACTCACTTCCATAGATTTATCTTGAATTATAACCTCATCTACGTACTCCAAATTTTGCTCTACTATTTATGAAATATTTATTGCTTAAATAGTCATTAATATCCATTCTGAAGCATTCATCATCTCTTCATTAGTTGGGTATCTCATTGACTTTGCATTATTAATGTAACTTCTTGATCATTAACTCTCATTGTTAATTCTCCTTTCTACACATGTATCAAAGCTCTTCTAGTGGCAAAAAATGGTCTTCCTAAAATGATAGGAATTTCTTTATCTTCCTCAATATCTAACATAATAAAATCCGAACGAAAGATAAATTTATCAACCTTTACCAAAACATCTTCTATAACTCCTNGAAGGGAATAATAATTCATGTATTGACCCCGAAAATATCGTGAATGTGGAAAACAAGGATGGAATGCGAAAAATTTGTGGTCGGAATACGAATTTTTGCACCGACCCAAAAATTTCATGAAATTTTATGTAGAGTGTGAAACTTTCTGAAAATGATGTGAATACTTGTGGAATTTGTGGAAAGTGTGAGTTGTGGGAATTTGTGTGGGGAACGGGCAATGTGAGAAAAATTTGATCGTATTAAGACCTCTTCGGTACAACCTGCCACTCAGAGTCTGCAGCCTACCCAATCGATTATGGAGATTACACTAGAGAAGTCACCACAGTCAAAGAAAAAGAACAATATGATTGTGAACGAGACTATGAATGATAGCGCAAGGAGTAGGATAGGGGCTACCTTTGTTAAATGGGTTGTGTCATATTTGGGGGAGAAATTCCTCAAACCGCTAACTGGGTATGCCTATCTTTTTGCCCTTCCGGGGTTTTTTAAATATAAGAATTGTGATTTCATCTAGTTTTGACTGTCTTTAGTGATAATGTAACTTATCACAACCAATCTAACCCTAAATTTGATTCTTAAAATCATCCTCAAATCATACTTAAGTCTGATGAACACGTTAACAAGAACAAAGAAGATGTTGACAATACTGACTATAATAGTTATGGGAGAGAGGAGCAGTCCTCAAGTGCCAAGGAACACCGATTGCAGTCAACTTAGACTTTTATGATTCCAAAAAAGAACCAAAAAGTCTGCTACAATGTCAAAAGAAGAAGAGATCAGAAAAGTGAACTTAAGGAGTGAGAAAGTATTATCCCTAAGAATGGCTCCAATAGAAAAAGGAAAACAAAAGTCACTCGAGAAGAGCCACCTCCACCTCCACCAGTGGAAGAGACACATAATCAAGTAAAAATTGAGGGTCTCTATAAGTGAATTATAACGTACTAGCTCATCTTAGGAGGTTTCTATCTACGATGCTCTGATTCTGTCAAAGGAGATGAGGGAATCTCTGATCAAGGTTTTAATTGATCTAAAAATTTGCTTAGCTTAGT
The DNA here is from genome assembly GCA_002079205.1 of Phalaenopsis hybrid cultivar. Taxonomy (NCBI): domain Eukaryota; kingdom Viridiplantae; phylum Streptophyta; class Magnoliopsida; order Asparagales; family Orchidaceae; genus Phalaenopsis; species Phalaenopsis hybrid cultivar. The sequence goes on from JXCR01139385.1 coordinate 32,875, forward strand.
TGGCCAGCACATCCTCGGATGAAGTTTGTTTATTAAAGGAATAGCGTAAGGTAACCTTCACCGATGAAGACTTACTGGTACTACAAATCATAACCGACTGCTCTACACTTTCGTCAATATTGGCAGATTCGTGCCCTATAGAATTTTGGTAGATCCGGGAGCGTCTCTTAACTTAATGAGTCTATGGATGTTAGCATATGTGAACATTGACGCTCAGGAGATTACCACTGATAAGATGATGTTAAGAGGAGTCAATCAAAAGTGAGAAAGAGAGCTTAGGTCAATTACGCTGCTCATGAAGGTTGGTGAGCTAGTAACAACCGCTAAGTTCCATATCATCGACGCAGAAACATCTTTCAACACTTTGCTTGGTCGATCGTGGATTCACGAGCATAATATGGTCCCACCATCGCTGCACTAGTGCATCAAGTATTTCAAGGAAGGACAAGAAAATTGCATCAAGGGGGATTTGCAGCTGTTTTCAGTTTATGAGGTAGGCATCCACGAAGACACCTGCAAAGTTATGCCAAATAAGATTGAAGATTCAAAGGGATCATAAGAGCAAAACCATTCAACTCTGCTTCAACGATCTTCCACCACTCCTTTGCATCAAGTTGGTGGAGGTTCTTTTAGCCCACACATCTGAGATCAAGGTCAGGGACGTGGACGAGGAAGAACTTCACGATTGTTGAACAAACAAAGCCAACCATCGGCATTAATGTGGAAGGAAGCTCCAAAGAAGATAAGTTCGAGGGATAAATAATGACGATAAATGATGTCCTCTTAGTGTGTGTTAGTTTTCTGCGCGTTTTATGTCAATTTAAATCCTCGGTAACAATAGAAAAAACTTGACCTTCCCCAAAATTACGCAGTAATTTAGCTTTAAAAAATATGGCAAAAAACCTGACCCAATTTATATTAAGTATTTAATGTACAAAATTTAAATGTTATATAAAATAGTTCACACACTAGTGGTTCTATGCAAGTGCACGTATCACTTCAAGTACTATAGGGCTTTCCTTAAAAACCCTAGTATCGATCCCACGAAGAGGTGAGGTAAGAGGTCCTTAGTTAAATTCTAGTCTACTACAATTAGTCTTTAGTTTGAAAGATCGATTTAAGTAGTTTTTCTATCAAGTACTCCTAAATGTAAGTTTTAGGTTTAAAACAACTAATAACTATTCCTAAATGAAAATATTGACTTTAAAGATAATATTTTTTGAATGAATTGGTTTGGAGAATTTTGAGAAGTTAAAAACTGCTATTCTTATGAATTGAATTAGATAACGTAAAGGAATGAGATACATTAAATATTGTATTGCTAAATAGGAGTAATTTTAATTCTCTACCTTCAGTCAAGTGTTATAGAGAATCGTTGACTAATCTTAGATTTAGTTTTAAATCCGTAGTTAGGCTGCGAGGATACTGGCTCTCACTCTAGAGCTTCCACTTCTCTCCCCTTTTTTGCGGCTTTGCGGCCCTGAATCGCGAAAACAGGCGTTTGGCTCGTAGCGTTGTGGCACGACAAAGTGAGAGCGGGAGAAAGGTGGAAGCTATATTCACCCTACGGCAGAGCTTCTAGCTCGCTAAAAGGATCCTTTTGACCCGCCCTCCTTGCCGCGTGAGTTCTTCTTCCTCGAGCCCTTTCTTATTCTCGCCGAGCCCCGCCAAAAAACCTCGTCCCTTTCTTCTTCCCGCGTGAGTTCTTCTTCCTCGAGCCCTTTCTTCTTCCCGCCGAGCCCCACCAAAAACCCTCGTTCCTTTCTTCTTCCCACGTGAGTTCTTCTTCCCGCGTGAGTTCTTCTTCCTCGAGCCGTTTCTTCTTCCCAACCTAGTACCCTCACTGTCTCACTCGTTTGCCCTTCCTGCGTCGCTCCTCCGGCCGTCGCTCCTCCGCCATTCCTCCGTCGCTCCTCAGCCGAAATCCAGGCGATAACCTCAAGACCCACAACTGAAGCGGAGGAGAGCCAGACTAGCAGGTATCAATTTATTGTGGGTTCTTATGTAATTAGGTTGATTAATCCTGCTTATTAGTGAATTCTAAATTGCAAAGAAGATTCTTATTTTATATGCCAATGTGCAAAGAAGATTCTTGTTTTGCAAATAGTTAATGATTTTTAGGTGAATCTTGAAATTCTGATAAATTTGAATAAGAACAGAAGTTGGGTATCCATTATATTTCTTCTTAAAGATGTCTGCTATAATTCAAGGGGAGCATTTCCATCAATACTACATTATTCCTATATAATTACATATCTAACCCCTAAACTCTGCTTTTTAACATTTATACCAACCAAATCTATCATATCAAATAAAAAATACCAATGTTTTAACTTTAGAAAAGTGAAATACTCATTTTCATGCAAAAATTGAATTTTACGTTGTTAAATATGTAAATAGATTGGACTTGCGTGTATGTATGTAATCTTCCTTAATTCAAACACCTATGATAATAATCCTCTGGCTTGTTTTTTACAGCATCTAAATGTTTTTTTTTTCATTTTCAGTAAAATCCATAACATTGAATGTGTATCTAGCATTTGTTCCATTTGAGATGTAGTCAATTTTTTATTAATAACATGCTGCCTATTTCTTGACAATAATTAGTAGGGGCATTCACATGCATACCAGACAATTCTTAACAATAATTACTAGGGTTCGCATGCATACCAGACAATTCTTGATAAATGTAAATATCTAAAGTTAGGTGTTGTGATGAAATGATATGCATAATCGCATGCTACTTATGCAATTGAAAGCCATTTTTCGGCTGTCAGTTAGTGCGTCTAATAAATGCTGTAAAACCGGGATTTTGAGGGGAAAATTTTGTTTGGCATGAATAATGGGATGATTAGGAGGTGCATTACTACCTTGGTCGTTAGTTTTGTTTGGTCAGGTTTTTTTTTTCTTTTTGATTGATTGATTCTGGTTAGTTCCTCATCAGGGATTTGTTAGTTTTTGGACTTGGTATGACAGGAAGAGTTGTTATAATTGTGTTTTTATGACAAGTTTTTGGACTTGGTATTCTGGTTATTAAGATTACTTAATTGTGTTTTTATGACAAGTTATTGTAATTTGTATTCTATTTGATTCATTGACTTGCTTTTTCAAACTTCAACATATAATATAATTTATTTTAATATTAATTTCATTAAATTATCTTATTTTTTATTATTTCCTATGCGTTGGAAGAGGCTTGTGCAGGTTTTTTCATGGATGGCATCTGAGAAAGCCTTGTAACTGCTAGTTAATTTACTCGTTGAAAAAAAATTACTAATCTTTACACCGGTGAACTTGTTGCAAGTGCATTAATTTTTCCAACTTTGTCACAGCCTGGTTTATAATTGGTTTACAAAAATATTAATTGATTCCTGATTTTCTTGCTTTGTAATTCTTGTTGGTCTTTTTAGGAGTAATCAAGCTTTGCATTGTCATTTAATTTCAGTTTTAACATATTTTGAGTTCACACAATTAGTTAAGAAGTGACCCTCATAATTGTCTATAAACTCATTAATTATTACTCTTCTGACTATATTTAGATGCCTCATAATTGGCTATATTATTTCTGTGTTCTTTTGGAACCTTGAATTTTATTGTTGACATCACAATTGCTCTAGAACTCAATCTACATAACAAGCAAATTCCCTTTTGAGGGCAGAGAAATACTAGACTCCATTACTTCTTTCAGTATGTATTTAAACTGTGCGCTATCAGCTAAAGAATTAAAAGTAGTTCTAAACTCTTGCTTGGTATTGGATTGATACAAACTTGTTTGTTCAAGGACCTGTGAGAGGAATGAGCCATGTATAGAAACCTCCAGTCCACACTTTTACATGCATACCACACAATTCTTACTTAATGCATACCACTCAATTCTTACATAATGTATAAGAATGAGCCATGTATATTTCGGGGAATTTACATGCATACCACACAATTCTTATGTAATGCATACCACATGGTGAAGGGTTTCAAGTTGCATCAAAATTCCATCTCCATGAGGGTTAGGTGGCAGAATTGTGTGATGGCATTTGCTTTACCATTTATCTCATATGAAATCTGTTGGAACTATTGAAATTGTATTTTCATCCAGAATTCCCTCTTGAACTTAAGATGTACCTGGATAATTGCTAATCAATTCTTCATACATATAAAGAAATTTGAATCTGGAAATGAAACTAAAATCAAAACTATTGCTGGCAAGTATTAATTATCCTTGTGTACCTTCAAGTTTACTTGAATTCCAGTCCTAGACTTAATTGGAATGGAACAGTGATGCTCCTGGTAAATACAACTTTGAGCTCCTGAAAAAATTGGTCCTGCCTGATGGATCCATACGTCGTGCCCGTCTGCCCAGCCGTCCCACATTGGATTGCCTCTTCACCGACCCCGCTCGTAACAACGTAACACTCCTGAAGATCTGGAATATGAACAAGTGCACCGGTGTGCTCGGCATCTACAACTGCCAAGGCGCGGTCTGGAGCTCTACCGAGAAGAAGAACACATTCCACTCCACAAACTCGATGACGCTGACCTCCACCATCCAGGGAAGCGACATCCACCTTATTTCCGAGGCTGCAGTAGATGCAAACTGGAACGGCGATTCCGTCGTCTACCTTCATAACACGGGCGTGCTTATTCTACTACTGCAGAATGCAGCTCTTTCTCTCAATGTTCTAGAGCATGAAATATTCACCGTCTCTCCGATCCAGGTTTGTAGAACGATTCTGCATCATGTATTTACATATCTCACACCTAGACTTTTATATTTACACACAGCACACAAATCTATCACTTTGTAATATTGAAATGCATTTTTTCAGGGGTAGGTAAAAAGCACTAAGGCGCTGTATTTATAAATATGAAACTATAGGTGTGAGATATGTAAATATATTAGAATTTTGTGATAGATATGTAAATTTTGCCCTCTTTTTCTAACTTGGAATGCTTTGAAAATATTAATAAAATCAGTCATTATATAACCAACAAAACCATTATAAAATAAGTATTTAATCAAGTTATTTGTTAATCAACAAATGAAAATATTAATGAATGTAAGTAGTTGAGTCAATGTTCAATCTGATCTGTATGCTAAGCTTTTAAAATTATGATCGATTTTGTTAAAATATGGTAATAAACACACATTATTTTTTTTATTTAAATGAACATTGGATTATCAGTGTGTGTGATAGTTTGTTAACACCTCTAAGTATCTATGTTCTTATGTCATTTAAAAGAATGGTCATCACAATGTCTTTTTTTAGCAGCACAAATGTTCTCTAACTTTCATCATTTTATGGTTGCCCTGCTCTTTTCGGTTGCTTTTTATTATAAAAATCTGTGTTACTTGAGCTTCCAGAAAATTTTTCGCTACTTACCAATTCTATGTTTCCCCTACATGTTTTTTGTGCTTGTTTCTATGCAGATTTAATGGAAGAATGCATGGTTCAGCACTGTGCATGCCGAATCTATTAAATTACTTTAGTGTACTCTTTTGGNCATATGGTAAAATACCACTAACAATATAGTTTACAATATCAACATATCATGGTATTTCCCATTCTTTAACATTATAAAGTTTTTTATTAAGAAAGGTTTCATGAATTTCTCTTTCAATATCAAATGTTTCTTCCTTTTCCATTCGAGATAAATGATTAGCTATTTGATTATGAGATCCTTTCCTATCTACCACCACAAAATTAAATTCTTACATCAAAAGTAACCATCTAATAAATCTTTGTTTAGCATCCTTCTTTTGCATCAAATATTTTATAGCAGAGTTGTTTTTATGCATAACACATTTAGCTCCAATTAGATATGACCTATACTTATCAACAACATAAATTAAAACTAATAACTCTCTTTAAGTAGTGGTATAATTAATTTGAGCTTCATTTAAAGTTTTACTGACATAGTATATAAATTTCAAAATTTTGTCATATCTTTACCCTAAAATAAATCCAATTGTATAATCACTTGCATCACACATTAGTTTGAATGATTTCTCCCAATCAAGTGAAAGATTTATAGGAGCAGTGATCAATTTTTCCTTTAATGTTTCAAAGGCATTAAAGCACTCTTGATTAAAATCAAATTTTGTATCTTTTTTCAAAAGTTGGCATAAGGGCTTTATAATTTTTTAAAAATCTTTAATATACCATCTGTAAAAACCAGCATGTCCTAAAAAGCTTCTAACCTCTCTTACAGTAGTAGGTGGAGGTAGATTAGCTATAACTTGAATTTTTGTCGGGTCTACTTTCATGTCATTTTTCAAATGCCCAATTACAATTCCTCCTACAACAATGAATTGACATTTTCTCAGTTTAATACTACATTCATCTTTTCAAATCATTCTAGAACTTTTTAAATGATTTAGACGTATTTCATATGAAGTTCCAAACACAAAAAAAATCATTCATAAAGACTTCTATTCATTTTTCAATTAAATCACTAAGAATTGACTTCATACATCTTTGAAATGGTGCAGGTGCATTATATAAACCAAAGGGAACTCTTCAAAAAGCAAAAGTAACATAAGGACTAGTAAATGTAGTCTTCTCTTTATCCTCTAGAGTAATTGAAACTTAATGATAGCTGGTATATCCATCTAAGAAGCAAAAATTTTTGTGCCCATCTAGCCTATCCAACATTTGGTCCAAAAAAGGTAAAGGAAGTGATCTTTCATGGTGGCTGAATTTAATTTTCTATAATCAATGCAGATTTGCTAACTAGTGACTTATTTTGTTGGTATTAATTTATTATTCTCATTTATCACAACAGTCACACCCCCTTTCTTAGGAACACAATCAATTGGACTCACCTAACCATTGTCTGAAATAAGATATATTATTCCAGATCTAACCATTTTAAAATCTCTGTCTTTACAACTTCTTTCATCATAGGGTTTAATTTCCTTTGAGGATCAGCTTTTAGTTCATAACGTTCTTCCAATAAATTTTTGTGCATACAAATCAAAGGATTAATTCCTTTAATATCAGTTAACTTCCTTCCAAAAGCTTTCTTATATCTTCTTAACATTTCCAACAACTTTTGTTCTTGTGCTTTAGTTATATCTAAGGATACAATAACAGGTAATGTAGATAAATCTCCTAAAAATGCATATTTTAAATGTGTAAGAATTGTTTTCATTTCTAGTTCAAGAGGTTTTACTATCCAAGAAATTAAATTTTTGTTATTATCCATAGGATCTAACAATTCAAATTGTTCCTGAACATAATCTAATTCTTCATTACTCACTTCCATAGATTTATCTTGAATTATAACCTCATCTACGTACTCCAAATTTTGCTCTACTATTTATGAAATATTTATTGCTTAAATAGTCATTAATATCCATTCTGAAGCATTCATCATCTCTTCATTAGTTGGGTATCTCATTGACTTTGCATTATTAATGTAACTTCTTGATCATTAACTCTCATTGTTAATTCTCCTTTCTACACATGTATCAAAGCTCTTCTAGTGGCAAAAAATGGTCTTCCTAAAATGATAGGAATTTCTTTATCTTCCTCAATATCTAACATAATAAAATCCGAACGAAAGATAAATTTATCAACCTTTACCAAAACATCTTCTATAACTCCTTTAGGATAGGTAATCAAACAATCAGTTAACTGAAGAGTTATTATTGTAGGTGAAATTTCTCCTAAACCCAACCTTCTAAAAATTGATAGAGGCATAAGATTAATACTAGCTCTCAAATCACACAAAGCTTTTCCAAAAAATCTTTTGCTAATAGCACATGAAATAGTAAAACTACCATGATCATCAAGTTTTTCAGGAAGCTTTTTCTGAATTATATCGTTACACTCCTCACTAAGGGCAACACTCTCATTATCTGTAAACTTTCTTTTTTATTAAGTATATCCTTCATAAACTTCACATAGCTTGCCATTTATTCCAGGGCTTCAACAAATGGAATGTTTATTGTTAATTTCCTCAATATTTCCAAGAATTTTGTAAATTGGTTATCTCTGTTATACTACTTCAATCTTTGAGGAAGTGGAGGAGGTGGTTCTGACATTAAAGGGTCATTGAAAATTATTAGTAGTTATCTCTTTAATTAAAGAATATGCTTCATTGAATGGTTCTGACATTAATGATCCACCAGCAGCAGCGTCAATTATAGATCTAAGAGATCCAACCAATCCATTATAAAAAGTATGAATTATCAACCAATCTGGTAACACATGGTGCAGACACTTCCTAAGGAGATCTTTAAATCTTTCCCAAGCTTCATTAATTGATTCTCCTTCAAATTGAAAAAAAGATGTAATGTCATTTCTAAGCTTACCAGTTTTTTATGGTGGAAAATATTTAGATAAAAATTCTTATGATAAGTCTCCCTAAGTTCTAATAGATCTAGGCGCTAACAAGTTTAGCCACATCTTAGCTTTATCCCTTAATGAAAAAAGAAAAAGTCTAAGCCTAACGACATCATTTGACACTCCATCGTATTTAAATGTAGCACATAATTCTAGAAAACTAGCAAGTAGTAAGTTAGGATCTTCAGTCGGTGTTCCCCCAAATTGATTATTTTGTACCATTTAGATAATCACAGATTTAAATTGACAGCTACAACATGGTTTTGTATACTCAAATGAATTTTATATGCTATGGGATTAGCATAATCTCTTCAAGGTTTTTTATGATGTTCATTTTCAATTCCAGAATTATTTAAGCTTGTAACCATTTTGTTTGAATTATCAATCTCTTTTTGTTGTTTTCAAATTTTTCTAATTAATCTTTCTAACTCCAAATCATAAGGTACTAAACCTACCGATCTTGAACTATGCATACACAAATAGAATAAGCAATTAAAATAAGCAAATACACTAAAATATAAAAATATTTAATTAAACTATAATAAGTTTTTTTAGTTCAAATAAAATGTTTTAAATTATAAAATAATTTATCATTACTCCTTGAAAATGACACCAAAAACTTGATGTGCGGTTTTTGTGGTGCGTTGCTAATGTCTTTCAATATTATAATACATACACGACAACACATATAGTAAATATGCAGTTCAATCCAAATAAAAGTAATTTCAGTTTAAATAGTTTTATAAAATCTTTAAGTAGCCAAACAGTAATACTAACTCAAGTATATGTACCGCTCAAATAATAATGGGCTCTAATGGAGTCCTAAGTATCGATCCCACGGGGAGTTGGAAATTATTATGGTTATATTGTAAAACACAATATTCAAACTGTAAAACTTAAGTATACAAAACAAATCTAAAGTAAATTTAGTGTATGTTAAATGAAATGCAGTTAAAAGAACTAGGTTAACTAAACTATTTGCTAAACTTCAAAAGTAAACTTATTAAGTCTAAATAAAGTTTTGTAATGAATAGTTAAAATTTAAGAAAGCGTCATTCCCCTTTACAATGAGTTTATGGATTGTGAAGTAACTAAAATCAGTTAAAATACATATAAATTTGTATTGTGCCAAATAGGAGCAATCTTATTATTACCCTCTAAGAGTGCATAAATAACATTGAGTAATCTAGAGTTTGGTCCCTAAATTTGTGGTTAGGTTGAGAGGATACTGGCTGCTACTCCAGAGCTCTCACTTATCCCTCCTCTTAGAGCTAACAATCTCGTTTTAATTTCCAAGCAACTGGACCAAATTGGAGATTTTAGTTTGTCACCCTAAAATGTCAAATTCTGCGCCCATCAAAGTATATTTCCCTATTTATTTACACTAAACCCCATTAACTACATTTTCACTCATGAAATTTAATGTGACTTTTACCTTGTTGCAGAAAGCATAGGTATTTCAGATCATATACTTTTCAACAAATTTTAACATTGAGAAGGAAAACTCAGAGACTCACATCCAACTCAATGGGTAGCACATCTAACCTATGAGGTGATGTACCACATTCAGAAGAAAAACTCGGAGACTCGCATCCAACCAAAGAGGTAACGGAAGGGAATCAGAATTCAGATACTGACTCCAGGAATGTCGAATTTGCAGCATTGAGAAGGAAAGCTTGGGGATTCACATCCAACTCAAGTGGTAACGAAGGGTGTCATATTAGGAAGAAANCAACCTATGAGGTGATGTACCACATTTAGAAGAAAAACTCGGAGACTCGCATCCAACCAAAGAGGTAGCGGAAGGGAATCATAATTTAGATACTGACTCCAGGAATATCAAATTTGCGGCATTGAGAAGGAAAGCTTGGGGATTCACATCCAACTCAAGTGGTAACGAAGGGTGTCATATTAGGAAGAAAAGCTCAAAGACTCACATCAAACCTAAGAGGTGATGACCTACATTGGGAAAGAAAGCTCACGGACTCACATCCAACCTAAGAGGTAGCGAAAGGGAATAATAATTCATGTATTGACCCCAAAAATATCGTGAATGTGGAAAACAAGGATGGAATGCGGAAAATCTGTGAACGGAATACAAATTTCTGCACCGACCCAAAAATTTCATGAAATTTTATGTAGAGTGTGAAACTTTGTGAAAATGATGTGAATACTTGTGGAATTTGTGCAAACTGTGAGTTGTGGGAATTCGTGTGGGGAACGGGCAATGTGAGAAAAATTTGATCATATTAAGACCTCTTCGGTACAACTTGCCTCAGAGTCTGCAGCCTACCCGATCGATTATGGAGATTACACTGGAGAAGTCACCACAGTCAAAGAAAAAGAACGATATGATTGTGAACGAGACTATGAATGATAGCGCAAGGAGTAGGATAGGGGCTACCTTTGTTAAATGGGTTGTGTCAGATTTGGGGGAGAAAATCCTCGAACCGCTGACTGGGTATGCCTATCTTTTTGCCCTTCCGGGGTTTTTTAAATATAAGAATTGTGATTTCATCTAGTTTTGACTGTCTTTAGTGATAATGTAACTTATCAAAACCAATCTAACCCTAAATTTGATTCTTAAAATCATCCTCAAATCATACTTAAGTCCGATGAACACGTAAACGAGAACAAAGAAGATGTCGACAATACTGGCTATAATAGTTATGGCAGAGAGGAGTAGTCCTCAAGTGCCAAGGAACACTGATTGCAATCAACTTAGACTTTTATGATTCAAAAAAAGAACCAAAAAGTCTGCTACAATGTCAAAAGATGAAGAGATAACAAAAGTGAACTTAAGGAGTGAGAAAGTATTATCCCTAAGAATGGCTCCAATAGAAAAAGGAAAACAAAAGTCACTCGAGAAGAGCCACCTCCACCTCCACCAGTGGAAGAGACACATAATCAAGTAAAAATTGAGGGTCTCTATAAGTGAATTATAACGTACTAGCTCATCTTAGGAGGTTTCTATCTACGATGCTCTGATTCTGTCAAAGGAGATGAGGGAATCTCTGATCAAGGTTTTAATTGATCTAAAAATTTGCTTAGCTTAGTTGGCCAGCACATCCTCGGATGAAGTTTGTTTATTAAAGGAATAGCGTAAGGTAACCTTCACCGATGAAGACTTACTGGTACTACAAATCATAACCGACTGCTCTACACTTTCGTCAATATTGGCAGATTCGTGCCCTATAGAATTTTGGTAGATCCGGGAGCGTCTCTTAACTTAATGAGTCTATGGATGTTAGCATATGTGAACATTGACGCTCAGGAGATTACCACTGATAAGATGATGTTAAGAGGAGTCAATCAAAAGTGAGAAAGAGAGCTTAGGTCAATTACGCTGCTCATGAAGGTTGGTGAGCTAGTAACAACCGCTAAGTTCCATATCATCGACGCAGAAACATCTTTCAACACTTTGCTTGGTCGATCGTGGATTCACGAGCATAATATGGTCCCACCATCGCTGCACTAGTGCATCAAGTATTTCAAGGAAGGACAAGAAAATTGCATCAAGGGGGATTTGCAGCTGTTTTCAGTTTATGAGGTAGGCATCCACGAAGACACCTGCAAAGTTATGCCAAATAAGATTGAAGATTCAAAGGGATCATAAGAGCAAAACCATTCAACTCTGCTTCAACGATCTTCCACCACTCCTTTGCATCAAGTTGGTGGAGGTTCTTTTAGCCCACACATCTGAGATCAAGGTCAGGGACGTGGACGAGGAAGAACTTCACGATTGTTGAACAAACAAAGCCAACCATCGGCATTAATGTGGAAGGAAGCTCCAAAGAAGATAAGTTCGAGGGATAAATAATGACGATAAATGATGTCCTCTTAGTGTGTGTTAGTTTTCTGCGCGTTTTATGTCAATTTAAATCCTCGGTAACAATAGAAAAAACTTGACCTTCCCCAAAATTACGCAGTAATTTAGCTTTAAAAAATATGGCAAAAAACCTGACCCAATTTATATTAAGTATTTAATGTACAAAATTTAAATGTTATATAAAATAGTTCACACACTAGTGGTTCTATGCAAGTGCACGTATCACTTCAAGTACTATAGGGCTTTCCTTAAAAACCCTAGTATCGATCCCACGAAGAGGTGAGGTAAGAGGTCCTTAGTTAAATTCTAGTCTACTACAATTAGTCTTTAGTTTGAAAGATCGATTTAAGTAGTTTTTCTATCAAGTACTCCTAAATGTAAGTTTTAGGTTTAAAACAACTAATAACTATTCCTAAATGAAAATATTGACTTTAAAGATAATATTTTTTGAATGAATTGGTTTGGAGAATTTTGAGAAGTTAAAAACTGCTATTCTTATGAATTGAATTAGATAACGTAAAGGAATGAGATACATTAAATATTGTATTGCTAAATAGGAGTAATTTTAATTCTCTACCTTCAGTCAAGTGTTATAGAGAATCGTTGACTAATCTTAGATTTAGTTTTAAATCCGTAGTTAGGCTGCGAGGATACTGGCTCTCACTCTAGAGCTTCCACTTCTCTCCCCTTTTTTGCGGCTTTGCGGCCCTGAATCGCGAAAACAGGCGTTTGGCTCGTAGCGTTGTGGCACGACAAAGTGAGAGCGGGAGAAAGGTGGAAGCTATATTCACCCTACGGCAGAGCTTCTAGCTCGCTAAAAGGATCCTTTTGACCCGCCCTCCTTGCCGCGTGAGTTCTTCTTCCTCGAGCCCTTTCTTATTCTCGCCGAGCCCCGCCAAAAAACCTCGTCCCTTTCTTCTTCCCGCGTGAGTTCTTCTTCNAGAATCTCTGATCAAGGCTTTCTTGATCTAAAAATTTGCTTAGCTCAGTTGGCCCGCACATCCTCGGATGAAGTTTGTTTATTAAAGGAATAGCATAAGGTAACCTTCACCGATGAAGACTTACCGGTACTACGGATCATAACCGACTGCTCTACATTTTTGTCAATATTGGCAGATTCGTGCTCTATAGAATTTTGGTAGATCCGGGAGTGTCTCTCAACTAAATGAGTCTATGGATGTTAGCATATGTGAACATTGACGCTCAGGAGCTTACCACCGATAAGATGATGTTAAGAGGAGTCAATCAAAAGTGAGAAAGAGCACTTAGGTCAATTACGCTGCTCATGAAGGTTGGTGAGCTAGTAACAACCGCTAAGTTCCATATCATCGACGCAGAAACATCTTTCAACACTTTGCTTGGCCGACCGTGGATTCACGAGCATAATATGGTCCCACCATCGTTGCACCAGTGCATCAAGTATTTCAAGGAAGGACAATAAAATTGCATCAAGGGGGATTTGCAGCTGTTTTCAGTTTATGAGGTAGGCATCCACGAAGACACCTGCAAAGTTATGCCAAATAAGATTGAAGATTCAAAGAGATCATAAGAGCAAGACCATTCAACTCTGCTACAACAATTTTCCATCACTCCTTTGCATCGAGTTGGTGGAGGTTCTTTTAGCCCACACATCTGAGATCAAGGTCAGGGACGTGGACGAGGAAGAACTTCACAATTGTTGAACAAACAAAGCCAACCATCGACATCAATGTGGAAGGAAGCTCCAAAGAAGATAAGTTTGAGGGAGAAACAATGACGATAAATGATGCCCCCTTAGTGTGTGTTAGTTTTCTGCATGTTTTATGTCAATTTAAATCCTCATTAACAATGGCAAAAACTTGACCTTCCCCGAAATTATGCAGTAATTTAGCTTTAAAAAATATGGTAAAAAATCTGACCCAATTTATATTAAGTATTTAATGTATAAAATTTAAATGTTATATAAAATAGTCCACACACTAGTGGTTCTATGCAAGTGCACGTATCACTTTAAGTAATACAGGGTTTTCCTTAAGAACCCTAGTATCGATCCCACGAAAAAACGAGGAAAGAGGTCCTTAGTTAAATTCTAGTCTACTACAATTAGTCTTTAGTTTGAAATATTGATTTAAGTAGTTATTTCTAACAAGTACTCTTAAATATAAGTTTTAAGTTTAAAACAACTAATAACTATTCCTAAATTGAAAATATTGACTTTAAAGATAATCCTTTTTGGATGAATTGGTTTGGAAAATTTTGAGAAGTTAAAAAGTGCTATTCTTATGAAGTGAATTAGATTACTTAAAGAAATGAGATGCATTAAATATTGTATTGTCAATTAAGAACAATTTTAATTCTCTACCTTCAGTCAAGTGTTATATAGAATCGTTGGCTAATCTTAAATTTAGTCTTTAAATTCATGATTAAACTACGAGGATATTGACTCTCAATCTAGAGCTTCCACTTTTCTTCCCTCGATCCTAGAGCTTCCACTTTTCTTCCTAGATCCATTTGGGCCACTTTTTGCGGCATTGCGGCCCTGAATGGCAAAAAAACAAGCGTTCGGCTCGCAGCGTCGTGGAAAGGTAAAGTGAAAGCGGGAGAAAAGGGGAAAGCTATATTCACCCCGGCGGCAGAGCTTTTAGCTCGCGAAAGGGATCCTTTTGCCCCGCCCTCCTTACCGTGTGAGTTCTTCTTCCTCGAGCCCTTTCTTATTCCCGCCGAGCCCCGCCAAAAACCACCCGCCCAGCCCNCCGAGCCCCACCAAAAACCCTCGTTCCTTTCTTCTTCCCACGTGAGTTCTTCTTCCCGCGTGAGTTCTTCTTCCTCGAGCCGTTTCTTCTTCCCAACCTAGTACCCTCACTGTCTCACTCGTTTGCCCTTCCTGCGTCGCTCCTCCGGCCGTCGCTCCTCCGCCATTCCTCCGTCGCTCCTCAGCCGAAATCCAGGCGATAACCTCAAGACCCACAACTGAAGCGGAGGAGAGCCAGACTAGCAGGTATCAATTTATTGTGGGTTCTTATGTAATTAGGTTGATTAATCCTGCTTATTAGTGAATTCTAAATTGCAAAGAAGATTCTTATTTTATATGCCAATGTGCAAAAAAGATTCTTGTTTTGCAAATAGTTAATGATTTTTAGGTGAATCTTGAAATTCTGATAAAGTTGAATAAGAACAGAAGTTGGGTATCCATTATATTTCTTCTTAAAGATGTCTGCTGTAATTCAAGGGGAGCATTTACATCAATACTACTTTATTCCTATATAATTACATATCTAACCCCTAAACTCTGCTTTTTAACATTTATACCAACCAAATCTAGCATNGCAAATAGTTAATGATTTTTAGGTGAATCTTGAAATTCTGATAAATTTGAATAAGAACAGAAGTTGGGTATCCATTATATTTCTTCTTAAAGATGTCTGCTGTAATTCAAGGGGAGCATTTACATCAATACTACTTTATTCCTATATAATTACATATCTAACCCCTAAACTCTGCTTTTTAACATTTATACCAACCAAATCTAGCATATCAAATAAAAAATACCAATGTTTTAACTTTAGAAAAGTGAAATACCCATTTTCATGCAAAAATTGAATTTTACGTTATTAAATATGTAAATAGATTGGACTTGCGTGTATGTATGTAATCTTCCTTAATTCAAACACCTATGATAATAATCCTCTGGCTTGTTTTTTACAGCATCTAAATGTTTTTTTTTTCATTTTCAGTAAAATCCATAACATTGAATGTGTATCTAGCATTTGTTCCATTTGAGATGTAGTCAATTTTTTGTTAATACCATGCTACCTATTTCTTGACAATAATTACTAGGGGCATTCACATGCATACCAGACAATTCTTAACAATAATTACTAGGGGCATTCACATGCATACCAGACATTTTTTGAAAAATGTAAATATCTAAAGTTAGGTGTTGTGATGAAATGATATGCATAATCACATGCTACTTATGCAATTGAAAACCATTTTTTGGCTGTCAGTTAGTGTGTCTAATAAATGCTGTAAAACCGGGATTTTGAGGGGAAAAATTTGTTTGGCATGAATAATGGGATGATTAGGAGGTGCATTACTACCTTGGTCGTTAGTTTTGTTTGGTCAGGTTTTTTTTTTCTTTTTGATTGATTGATTCTGGTTAGTTCCTCATCAGGGATTTGTTAGTTTTTGGACTTGGTATGACAGGAAGAGTTGTCATAATTGTGTTTTTATGACATGTTTTTGGACTTGGTATTCTGGTTATTAAGATTACTTAATTGTGTTTTTATGAAAAGTTATTGTAATTTGTATTCTATTTGATTCATTGACTTGCTTTTTCAAACTTCATCATATAATATAATTTATTT
This sequence comes from Phalaenopsis hybrid cultivar, assembly GCA_002079205.1. Lineage (NCBI taxonomy): Eukaryota > Viridiplantae > Streptophyta > Magnoliopsida > Asparagales > Orchidaceae > Phalaenopsis > Phalaenopsis hybrid cultivar. The sequence continues at coordinate 49,395 of JXCR01139385.1, forward strand.
TAATATTAATTTCATTAAATTATGTTATTTTTGATTATTTCCTATGCGTTGGAAGAGGCTTGTGCAGGTTTTTTCATGGATGGCATCTGTGAAAGTCAATTTACTCGTTGAAGAAAATTTACTAACCTTTACACCGGTGAACTTGTTTCAAGTGCATTAATTTTTCCAACTTTGTCACAGCCTGGTTTATAATTGGTTTACAAAAAAATTAATTGATTCCTGATTTTCTTGCTTTGTAATTCTTGTTGGTCTTTTTAGGAGTAATCAAGCTTTGCATTGTCATTTAGTTTTAGTTTTAACATATTTTGAGTTCACACAATTAGTTAAGAAGTGAGCCTCATAATTGTCTATAAACTCATTAACTATTACTCTTCTGACTGTATTTAGATGCCTCATAATTGGCTATATTATTTCTGTGTTCTTTTGGAACCTTGAATTTTATTGTTGACATCACAATTGCTCTAGAACTCAATCTACATAACAAGCAAATTCCCTTTTGAGGGCAGAGAAATACTAGAACTCCATTACTTCTTTCAGTATGTATTGCCAGAGACTGAATATGCATCATCAATTCTATCAACTTTTTTTTCTTAAACTGTGCACTATCAGCTAAAGAATTAAAAGCAGTTCTAAACTCTTGCTTGGTATTGGATTGATACAAACTTGTTTGTTCAAGGACCTGTGAGAGGAATGAGCCATGTATAGAAACCTCCAGTCCACACTTTTACATGCATACCACACAATTCTTACGTAATGCATACCACTCAATTCTTACATAATGTATAAGAATGAGCCATGTATATTTGGGGGAATTTACATGCATACCACACAATTCTTACGCAATGCATACCACATGGTGAAGGGTTTCAAGTTGCATCAAAATTCCATCTCCATGAGGGTTAGGTGGCAGAATTGTGTGATGGCATTTGCTTTACCATTTATCTCATATGAAATCTGTTGGAACTATTGAAATTGTATTTTCATCCAGAATTCCCTCTTGAACTTAAGATGTACCTGGATAATTGCTAATCAATTCTTCATACATATAAAGAAATTTGAATTTGGAAATGAAACTAAAATCAAAACTATTGCTGGCAAGTATTAATTATCCTTGTGTACATTCAAGTTTACTTGAATTCCAGTCCTAGACTTAATTGGAATGGAAAAGTGATGCTCCTGGTAAATACAACTTTGAGCTCCTGAAAAAATTGGTCCTGCCTGATGGATCCATCCTTCGTGCCCGTCTGCCCAGCCATCCCACATTGGATTGTCTCTTCACCTACCCGGCTCGTAACAATGTAACACTCCTGAAGATCTGGAATATGAACAAGTTCACCGGTGTGCTCGGCATTTACAACTGCCAAGGCGCGGCCTGGAGCTCTATCGAGAAGAAGAACACATTCCACTCCACAAACCCGATGACGCTGACCTCCACCATCCAGGGAAGCGACATCCACCTTATTTCCGAGGCTGCAGTAGATGCAAACTGGAACGGCGATTCCGTCGTCTACCTTCATAACACAGGCGAGCTTATTCTACTACTGCAGAATGCAGCTCTTTCTCTCAATGTTCTAGAGCATGAAATACTCACTGTCTCTCCGATCCAGGTTTGTAGAACGATTCTGCATCATGTATTTACATATCTCACACCTAGACTTTTATATTTACACACAGCACACAAATCTATCACTTTGTAATATTGAAATGCATTTTTTCAGGGGTAGGTAAAAAGCACTAAGGCGCTGTATTTATAAATATGAAACTATAGGTGTGAGATATGTAAATATATTAGAATTTTGTGATAGATATGTAAATTTTGCCCTCTTTTTTTCCGACTTGGAATGCTTTGAAAATATTAACAAAATCAGTCATTATATAACCAACAAAACCATTATAAAATAAGTATTTAATCAAGTTATTTGTTAATCAACAAATGAAAATATTAATGAATGTAAGTGGTTGAGTCAATGTTCAATCTGATCTGTATGCTAAGCTTTTAAAATTATGCTCGATTTTGTTAAAATATGGTAATAAACACACATCATTTTTTTTTATTTAAATGAACATTGGATTATCATTGTGTGTGATAGTTTGTTAACACCTCTAAGTATCAATGTTCTTATGTCATTTAAAAGAATGGTCATCACAATGTCTTTTTTTAGCAGCACAAATGCTCTCTAACTTTCATCATTTTATGGTTGCCCTGCTCTTTTCGGTTGCTTTTTATTATAAAAATCTGTGTTACTTGAGCTTCCAGAAATTTTTTCGCTACTTACCAATTCTATGTTTCCCCTACATGTTTTTGGTGCTTGTTTATATGCAGGTTTAATGGAAGAATGCATGGTTCAGCACTGTGCATGCCGAATCTATTAAATTACTTTAGTGTACTCTTTTGGAAATGCCAGAACAATATGACTGTATTGTGCTTGTTTAACACAAACTTGAACTTACACTGCAAAGCTGAATGGGACTCGTTGAAAAGAACCAGTATATGCAAAATTTTAGTGTAGGAAGAAGAATTTATTTTTACTTCAAGATTNAGTCTGCAATTAATATCAGTTTTAATTAAACCAAAAATTTTTATTTAATTTTTTTGTTCATGCACTATAGCAGCATTATGGGAAAATAGNTTTGAAGAAGCTTCAGAAATGGTATCAATAACAGCAATTTTCAAAGTATGGTCAAGTTTCCTAGCAAAGAAAAGTTCTTCAGCATTTTTGCATTTAAATTAATTAATGCAAAAAGTTAAATTGCCTTTGCATCATTGACTGAATAAATAAGTGATGATAAATCTAACACCTCTTAGAGTCAATCCAATCTGGTTATATTATAATAACGCAATATTTTCTAGTCATGTATGTCTTTAATGCACATAGTGTTGTTTTCCTTTTCTGCTATGCGAGTAACCTTAGTGTTGTCCATACTCTACTCTGCAATTAATATTAGTTTTAATTAAACCAAAAATTTTTATTTAATTTTTTTGTTCATGCACTATAGCAGCATTATGGGAAAATAGAAAGGCAAGCATCAATTGTTATGTGGTGATGTGCTTTAAGAAAATTATATATAACGTTATATAATTATTCATATTTATATATATATAAAGATATTTAAAACATGTATCATTAATTGTCCCATCTCATAAGCCCCTTCCCGTGAGCTACAGGAAGACCAAAACATAGAACAGTCTGGGGAAAGGGAAGAAAAAGATTATATGACATTCTGAATGAAAGTGTATTTACAATCAGAGTTCTATGAAATCACCCTATTTTAAATATCCCTATGCAGAAATAATTCCATAACACTTGAATGAACAAGGGTGCTTGCTTTGTAATTATCAATGTTTGTAGTGCTATATTTATAAGTTGCCCAAGCTGTACTCAATTATTTTTGTTATATGGATGCTTTGATATCCAAGCCTTGTTCTTCTCCACGTATATCAGTTTGCTGGCATTGAATTTTCCATAACTTGGCAATTTCAATTTAATTTTATAGTTAAGCTTAATTTTTCGTTGAATTGTAATGGAATTTATCACAGNTTAAAACATGTATCATTAATTATCCCATCTGATAAGCCCCTTCCCGTGAGCTACAGGAAGACCAAAACATAGAGCAGTCTGGGGAAAGGAAAGAAAAAGATTATATGACATTCTGAATAAAAGTGTATTTACAATCAGAGTGCTATGAAATCACCCTATTTTAAATATCCCTATGCAGGAATAATTCCATAACACTTCAATGAACAAGGGTGCTTGCTTTGTAGTTATCAATGTTTGTAGTGCTATATTTATAACTTGCCCGAGTTGTACTCAATTATTTTTGTTATATGGATGCTTTGATATCCAAGTCGTGTTCTTCTCCACGTATATCAGTTTGCTGGCATTGAATTTTCCATAACATGGCAATTTCAATTTAATTTTATAGTTAATCTTAATTTTTCGTTGAATTGTAATGGAATTTGTCACAGTTTTGAGCTACCAAACAATATTTTGTATTCTTCTGAATTTTGATTATTTTATTTGTGATATTATGTAAAGAAAGTTTGTTTTGATTGTTTTTGTTACTTTTGCTATGTTTTTTTTTTAATTATGAAACATAAAAATTGTGTGGTATGTATGTAAATTTCTCTAAATATATTGAGGGAGGAGCTTAGATGAGTTGAGTTAAAGAGCAGCTTTAGACTTTTTTATTTGTTCTGTTAAATATAGTGTATAGATGCATATCATATCATAGTTCCTGTAGAATATTAAAATACTTGTTGTTTAAATTATTAAACTATAAAAAAAATCTGTTTTTAGAAGTGAGGGTGTATGAACTTTCTGTTCTGTTTAAAAATGAATTTATGCTTCAGAAGTTTCAAAAATATAACTATTACAGTTTTTTTTTAAACAGTTTTAACAAACAGGGGCAGCATTGTCATTTCTCCAGAAATAGTTGCCCCACTGCTGTTTTCACACGCTCCACCAAACAGACAGTCAGTTTCTCCGCAACTGCTTTCCCGCAGCAGTTTCTTGGGGCAGCGCAGCTGCAGCTGAAAAGCTGGGAAGCTACAGCTGCGCCAAACAGAGCCTAACTCTCGCTTTAGTTCTTAAAAATTAAGACCAAATTGGGGGTTTTAGTTTGTCACTCTAGAATCTTCATTTTTTTTTCGAGTTATATATATATATTTCCCTATTTATTTGTTCTCAACCCCCATGAACTTCACCATCCATAGATTTTGAATGTGGTTCCAATTTGTTAAGAATCACACTGCCCTCTTGGGTCTTAATGCAATTACAATGAATTTTAACACTACAACGGGTCCTTAGTGTAATGTCACGGAAGTGCAAGTAAAAACCATCACATTTATAATCAAAACTTCTTGTAGCATGCATCCTAATATCCTAAATATCAATCTTACTCATTACAAAATAAAAGTAAAAGGAAAATAATGACAAAATCTTCTCATGCACTATTTCCTAATAAAAAGAAAGAGTAAGAAAGATACATCACAAAGCACGAAGAAAACTTCTTTTCATCAAAGCAAATCTGTTAGATAAGTGTTTATAAAATCATAAGATAATGAAGAACACAATACTTAGCTTTTTTCCCTTAAAAAAAGATAAAAATCACTCCCACAAAGTCTCCTGCTGATCCATGCAATGTCAGTACATCTCCTTATAGATTCTCTCAAATTCTTCTCTCCAATCTCTCCAAAAAGATAAAAATCTACATTTATACTCCTATTATAAGATTTATAAACATTCTCCACATTTTTACACTCACACACACTAGTTTTTCTGCCATAAATACACTTTATTATAGTGTAAGGATGAATTTTCCAAGGGATGCCTCAAGCAACCTTCCAGAAATCGTCTAAATACATTAAATCTAGGCCATAACCGCCCAAAATTGCGTCCAAGCTGTCTCGGGCGCCGTCGACTCCATATTTTCATCATTTTTTGGATTTGGCCACCGTCAGCACCAGTTTGGGTGCCTTCGACACCGGTCTGTAGTAGCTCTGCCGTTTCACTACGTTCTATTTCGCCCCATGTCAGTTGCGTTTCATTCCTAACAGTAAGACCTACAAAATAAGCATGAAAACAACTTTTCTTTAAAGTGTAATTTTATTTAAAAATATGTGAGCAGCGTAAAAGAGATTAATCATAGTAAGACATATCGATATATGTCAGGACAGAATTTTCTTTCTTGCTCGTTTTTGCTCCAAATTGCACCATTTTTACTTCTTTTTCTCCAAAACTCCATTTACTGTACTTGAAACCAAAAATATACAAAATACCTTCCTTTAAAGTGCAATATCATTGAAAATCATCAAATTTAGGCATTAAAAGCATATGAAAAATTTGAACATTTTCTTTTTCTTTTCTTTCAAGATCATTTTCAATCTTTTCCTTTTTTATCATGTGAGGATTATTATTTCTGGATAGCCTTTAATGATTTTGAACTTCACTATACTCTTCTTAAAGTTAAAAATTTTTTACATTCCTTCCCTTTCTAAATTCCTATTAGCTTTGAAGATTTTTCATAAAGTCTCATTCTTTTCTTCTTACATGAAACTCTAAGATTTTTAATACTTCAAAAATACAATTTTCTTTACTTTAAATAGAAAAAGCTTAGTCATATCCTTTCATACCAAACGTCTTAACTATAGAATTAACTTTCATTATTGAAAACTTTTACTTAAGTTTACTATATATTTAGAAATACAAATATAGTTATCTAAAGTTAGCCTCTAATACCGAAGGTCATGTCAAATTAAATTTTGAAAATATAGCTAGATGAGAACAAATAAAATTTAGTTTCTTTCTTTTAAAAGAAAAATTTCTTCCCCCTAAATTTGAATTTAAAATATTTTACAATTAATTCCAGAAAATGTAGTAGGAAGAAAAATTAACAGTTTAATCTACTTACGACTACAACATCCTATCAAATTCATTTACATTCATAATCAGGATAGAATGACTGCAGGAGAAAGTAAATCTAGCCTAAAACATGCTTGCAATAATATTAAACTAAAAGGAAGTATACTCAATTTAAAATTTTATTTTTCTTCCTACCCCTAAACTTGATTTTTAACATGCGCAACATTTAGTTCAGAAGATATAAGTGTTGGATGATCTTTGTTAATTAGGGTTCAATTTAAGTTTTAATGTCTTATTCAAATTTTAATGGTTGGAAAATTTTAGGTTGTTTACAGTTTATTAATCGATTGAATTTTGTCATTTTTTTTGTTTTGTTGTTTATTTTTGGGATGACCCAATCAGGATCCCACGATTCCGTCGTCCCGGGTCATTATGGTTGCAGTTTGATTAACTATAAATTGCTGGAAGATATTTTGTTAGCAACCGTGGGTTATCTCCTCAAAAATATCTTCTCAAACCTAGTTGCATTTTAGGTTCAAGTTTAAGTTTAATGTATTTTAAAGTGGATTTTATGTTGGTGATTTGTTAAGTTGAATTTTTATGTTGATGATGTCTTTTGCTTTGGGTTTAATGTTTGATTAAAGTTTAAGATTTAGGTTTAATGTTGGTAAAACCTAAGAATTGATGTTTGTTCAGGTTCAATTTAACTAGAACCTAAATGTTAATGTCATTTAGATTAACTTTAGATAGAACCTAAGATTGATGTCATTTTAAATTCAATTTGGATATAACTTAATATTGAAAATGATTTTAAGTCCAATTTAGGTAGGACTTGATCCCACTTGATACTGCTAATATGCACAGTACAACAATAGTTCATATTATATTTCACTTATATTTTCTTACTTTACAATAAAACTCAAAACTTGATCCTGAAGAAAAATAAGAATTTAACTTTTAATTTATATATATTGGGATACTACACAAGTATACGTATCGTTATCAAGTAATATAAGACTTTTTTTAAGACCTGAATATCGAACCCAGAGGAAACGTATACAATATGCACTTTTAAAAAAGTTTCTATTTTGAAAAAGACAATTACTTAAACTTAATATATTTTGCAGTAATAAAAATTCAAATATTTTTGGTATTTTTGATATTTTGACAAAATAGTAACAACTTAAAAAGATAACTAGAGTTTTGTAGATGAAAAACACTTAATAAGAAAAATATATTTCTTCTTATCATGAATCTGTAATAAGTATAAGAATTCTATTGTGAATGTATGCAAATTGTGTTATGCTAAATAGGAGCAATAATATTCTTTACCCTTAATAGAGTTGCTATAATGAACATTAGCTAATTTAAAGTTTGAATAGTTTTGAAGACCGGCTAGGTAGGGAAGATAATAGCTCTCACTCTAGAGTTCTCTCGATTGCCTCCACCTGGGGGCTAACATTCTTATATCAGAATCTAAAACAATAAACCAAGTTGGGGGCTTTAACCTGTCATTTTAAATTTCTCTAACTCTACACCATTCAATGAATATTTCCCTATTTATTTGCACTCAATCATATGAGTTACATTCTCATTCATAACACCTCATGTGATTCTTTCTAATTGTTGATTGAGACAATACTAGCCCAGCTCTTACATGTTCTCACAACAAATTTTAACATATGGATTTGCCAAATCAAGAAGTAAATAAAGTGCATGGATTTAAATCATCATAACTTCTTCCAACATTAAAGATCAATACTCTCCACAATTCCCAACCACAACTTAATTACTTATCATTTTAAGAAGAAAGATAAAGAAAACTATTCAAAATCCATGGAAAAAATAAAAACACACTTTAGTTTAAAGCATAAATCATTGTCAAACCAACAACAAGTCTCAATTAAAACCAAGGAAGTCTCAAAACAAAAAGATAAAAACTTAACTCAAGTTCTTCACCAAACTCTTGAAGTTCCTTTGAATCTCTTCTCCTTACAATCACTCAAAATAAAATAACCAAAAGGATAAAATAAAAGCAAAAGCGATGCTTGAAAATCTCTTCGAACTAACTCCCCAAATGACAACTTTCAAAACTTTCCAATACTTTCAAGACTCTTTTCTAAGTCCTCTCTTCTTCCTTTTATAATTTTCCAAGAGGTGCCTTGGAAACTCTTCAAAATATTTCTAGATTCAATTTATTTCCCCAAGAGATGCATCCTTTTATGATAATTTTCATCCATGGTGGTTATAACCACCTATTAAGCCAATGAGTGCCTCAAAAACCTCTTTAAAATTCACAAAAACTTACTTTACTCATCTATTAACTGCCACTGGCGCTTAAACATGCGACCTCTGGAGCTTAGGCGTGGCTTTCTCTGTTTAAGCGGGGCTTAAGTGTCAGATCTGGTGCTTATGTGCCAAAACTTATTTACACATTTTTCACTTTTTTTGCTCCAAATTTGATCCTTTTTCACTCCTTTAAGAATTTTTCACCCTTTTTACCTGTATCTGCAAGAAAAATACAAAAATACATTCCATTAAAATGCAATATCTCAAAAATAGGTATAAAAATGTATCTAAAAACACTATATATTTTAGGTGTATNGATATTCTTTACCCTTACTAGAGTTGCTATAAAGAACATTAGTTAATTTAAAGTTTGAATAGTTTTGAAGACCGGCTAGGCAGGGAAGATGATAGCTCTCACTCTAGAGTTCCCTCGATTGCCTCCACCTTGGGGCTAACATTCTTATATCAGAATCTAAAACAATAAACCAAGTTGGGGGCTTTAACCTATCACTTTAAATTTCTATAACTCTACACCCTTCAATGAATATTTCTCTATTTATTTGAACTCAATCATATGAGTTACATTCTCATTCAGAAAACCTCTTGTGATTCTTTCTAATTGTTGATTGAGATAATACTAGCCCGGCTCTTACATGTTCTCACAACAAATTTTAACATATGGATTTGCCAAATCAAGAAGTAAATGAAGTGCATGGATTTAAATCATCACAACTTCTTCCAACATTAAAGATCAATACTCTCCACAATTCCCAATCACAACTTAATTACTTATCATTTTAAGAATAAAGATAAAGAAAACTACTCAGAATCCATGGAAAAAATAAAAACACACATTAGTTTAAAGTAGAAATCATTGTCAAACCAACAACAAGTCTCAATTAAAACCAAAGAAGTCTCAAAACAAAAAGATAAAAACTTATCACAAGTTCTTCACCAAACTCTTGAAGTTCCTTTGAATCTCTTCTCTTTACAATCACTTAAAATAAAACAACAAAAAGGATAAAATAAAAGCAAAAGCCGTGCCTGAAAATCTCTTCGAACTAACTCCCCAAATGAGAACTTTCAAAACTTTCCAATACTTTTAGAACTTTTTTCTAAGTCCTCTCTTCTTTCTTTTATAGTTTTCCAAGAGGTGCCTTGGAAACTCTTCAAAATATTTCTAGATTCAATTTATTTCCCCAAGAGATGCATCCTTTTGTGATAATTTTCATCCATGGTGGTTATAATCACCTATTAAGCCAACGGGTGCCTCAAAACCCTCTTTAAAGTTCACAAAAACTAACTTTACTCGTCTAGTAACTGCCACTGACGCTTAAACATGCGACCTCTGGCGCTTAGGCGTGGCTTTCTCTGTTTAAGCAGGGCTTAAGTGTCGAATCTGGTGCTTAGGTGCCAAAACTTATTTGTACATTTTTCACTTTTTTGCTCCAAATTTGATCCCTTTTCACTCCTTTAAGAATTTTTCACCCTTTTTACCTATATCTGCAAGAGAAATACAAAAATACCTTCCATTAAAATGCAATATCTCAAAAATAGGTATAAAAATATATCTAAAAATACTATATATTTTAGGTGTATCAAAATCTCCCNCATTGTAGACTTTCCAAATTTAGAATTTAGTTCTTTTATTATCTCCACTTACAAATTTTCATTAAAAATAATTTTACTTACTATATTATATCTATAAGCTTAAGAGTTTCTCAAGATTTATACTTTAAAGAGATCAAATGTTGAACCAATTTTTGATTAGGCACTAATCCTCAAGCTTCTCCTTCCTAATTTTTTTCTCTTTTTTTTTCTTTATTTTTCTTTTCTTTTTTCTTTTCTTTCTTTTTCTTTTCTTTCTTTTTCAGGCAACGATTACTCTATCTGGATAGGCCTTTAATGATTTTGAATTTCACTTCTCCTTTCTTAAAGCAAAGTCTTGATATAAGTCTTTTACTTATAAATNCAACATGCTAACAGGAATTTTGAACCTTAATGATACAAGTATAAAACTAAAAATAGAAGTAAAATTAATTTTTGATCAAATTTTCTATATTTTCATTTTACATTAACATATAGAGATTCAAATAGACTTCTAAATAGTGGGTATAAACATAAAAGCAAACACACACTTCTGACATCCCAATCTTAACATAAAGACAAAATTGCAAACATGATAAAAGAAAAATAAAGGGTAGCAGTTTTTGAATTTCAAGTTTAAGGTCTAAGCTAGCAAGATTTTCTACTTTATAACAAATATTAAATTAAGTTAAGTTCTAAACTAACTAAATCACAAAACTAAACACAAAACAACAGTCACTACCCCAAAATTAAAAATAAAATATTAAATACCATAAACGTCATAATAATACTAAAACATAAAAGTCCAAAACACAACATAGTCCAAAACAACACACAGATGCAAATGTAGCGAGCTCAGACCACATAGTTCATATCATATTACAATCATAAAATGAATCTCTCAGCTCTACTCTACACCACATAGTTCATATCATATTACAATCATAAAATAAATCTCTCAGCTCTACTCTTCATCCTCTGAATCACCGCTGTACCATTTTTCTGCAGGCTCATAATCAGGATATTGAGGATATGGAGGAAATTGCACTCCTGGTTCACCTCTAATCAGGCTCTCCAAAGATGAGTGGAATTTCTCTACATAATCACTCCTCCTTCTATTATAACTATTAGTATGATCTGCAAAATGCTCTAAATTTTGTACCTTATAATGGTAAAATTGATATTATCCATCATCTTCTACAATAACTCATCCTGAGTCTTAGTAGACTCACCTCTAGATGTAGAAGCACGTGAAGTAGATGGTATAGATGAAGAAGCAGCGGAGGTAGATGTAGCAAACGTTTCCATTCCATAGCTCCTGGAAAATCCTCCTCTCCAGCCAAAAGTTGAATGCTCAGAATAAGTCTTTACATTCACCTTCGTGATGGGCTTTAGAGGTAACAGAACTTCCTCTCAGCTATCATATTTAACCCCAACCTACTCGCACAAAGACAAGATCAAGGAAGCAAATCCCAGACCTGCAGTTGTAATAGCTGTAGCAGAATGGATGATATTCTGATAGATCAAAGCTCCAAAGTTGAAGAGCTTTTCCTCTTGAATACAATAGTTCAATGTCGCTCTTTCTCTGGTCGCTTCACTGAGATGATTGGTTGGAAGCAGACGAGCAGAAGTGAAATAGTGTCAGGCCTTTGAAGGTGCACATAACTTTGAAGTTAGGAAATTTACTCTCCTCTCAATAGTAAACTTCTAAAGTCCTCTCCCAACAGTCAACTATGAAATAATCTCATCTAACTCCACTTCAGTAGGACTATAATTTGCATAAAAATATAAAGTATCCGGTGGTAAATGATAAAACAAGTTGATTACCTCTGGCGAAAAAGGTACCAACTTTCCTCGAACCATAACTCGAATGTTCTCAGCTTCAGGGAGATTTGCATAGAACTCCCTCACAATAGAAATCACTGTGACAACAGAGAAACAACAGAACTGTTCCACTGTCGACGTACAATTAAATCTTCCACGTCTCCACCCAGACTTCTAAAACATCGCTCTGAAATCAATTTTTGTGCTGTAGAGCATCACTGTATCGATCTTAAGCCTTTGAACCAAAAAATTTGCTCGAATCAAATGGGCTTTTTCCTCTATTCCTCTTCATTCTTGGTGTCATTCTACAAATTTTATAAATTCCAAAAATAACTTCAAAAATCAAGTTTAAATCACTAAAATAAACTTCCAAAAGCACAAACTAAACTTCCCAAGCAATTTCCATAGATTTTTCCTCATTTTTCACCATGAATATAAAATTTTTAATTCTTCTAAACTAAGCNTAATTTTTTTAATTCTTCTAAACTAAGCGCGGGTAAGTGTCACTTAGGCGCCTGCCTCTCGGGTTAGCTCGCGTTTAAACACGATATATTGCGCTTAGGCGCAAGTGCATTATTTTTAAAATCGTCAAATTTAAGTAAAATGCACTATTTGCCTAAGTAAACCACCCCTAAATGGTCTCATAGCACTTAATTAACTNCTTTGCATAAAAACATAAAGTATCCGGTGGTAAATGGTAAAATAAGCTGATTACCTCTGGCGAAAAAGGTACCAACTTTCCTCGAACCATAACTCAATTGTTCTCAGCTTCAGAGAGATTTCCATAGAACTCCCTCAAAACAGAAATCACTCCGACAACAGAGAAACAACATAACTGTTCCACTATCGATGTACAATTAAATCTTCCACGTCTCCACCTAGATTTCTAAAACATCGCTTTGAAATCAATTTTCGTGATTGTAGAGCATCACTGTATTGATCTTAAGCCTTTGAACTAAAAAATTTGCTCGAATCAAATGGGCTTTTTCCTCTATTCCTCTTCATCTTGGTGTCATTCTACAAATTTTATAAATTCCAAAAATAACTTCAAAATCAAGTTTAAATCACTAAACTAAACTTCCAAAAGCACAAACTAAACTTCCCAAGCAATTTCCATAGATTTTTCCTCATTTTTCACCATGAATATAATTTTTTTAATTCTTCTAAACTAAGCGCGGGTAAGTGTCACTTAGGCGCCTGCCTCTCGGGTTAGCTCGCGTTTAAGCGCGATATGTTGTGCTTAGGCGCCAGTGCATTATTTTTGAAATCATCAAATTTAAGTAAAATGCACTATTTGCCTAAGTAAACCACCACTAAATGGTCTCATAGCACTTAATTGACTATTTTCAACTTCTTATAACTCCTCTCTCTCTCTCAAAATTCTCCTTAATAACTATTTCAATTCGAGGCTAAAACATCACAAAATTTTCACAAAAACAAACTTATATTAATTCACAAACAAGTACAAATACTATTGACACTTATTTCTCACTCCAAATAGTCTCAGATGAGAAAATTTTCCTAAGTACAAAACACTTAACACACATTCACAATTAAACGCATAAGTAACATAAACACTAACACATGTCTTAAACACTAAAAACACTTAAAGACAACAACTTTAATCACACAAAAATAAACATAGAACTTAATTCCATTCTTCATTAAAAGGAACAAATTCAGGTCTTTCATTAGTCTCTCCTGGGGCAACTGGAATATAAAGTTGATAAAACAGACGGTGGTGATGTGCTCTGATGCAATCTTCTTCAATCCACTTTCGCTTAAGAAATATCTCCTTATCTACTTCCTCTATATAACTAGTGTGGCTAAATTAAATTTTTAATTGCCATCCAATATGCTCAAGATGTGCATGAATCTCCAATACCTTAGTCTCAAGTACAGACATGGTATTTTCAATTTTGTTGATCTTCTCTGATATCCCTTTAACACTAACGGCTAAGAAACCGTTATGCATCTCTTGTGCACTTTGAATAATGAATTTCTTCCTCATGGTATCTTCCTTCTTCTTTAAATCCATCTCCCATGAAGACATCATTTTAAAATCTATCTTGCTTTTAGGCTTTAGGGCTAGAAATGATCTAGGGTGAAATTCCTGCACTAAACCCTTCTATTTATAAGCCTAAATCCTTCCAATAACTCCTAGACATGTTTAGAAACTGCCAAGACACGTTTTTGCAAACTCTTAGGCGGTTTTTCCTTCTAGAATATTAATTTTGCACATATTTTTAAACTATCGTGCTTAAGCGCCGGATTTGGTGCTTAAGCGCCAGTGCACATTTTTGCACAAGTCAAATTAACATCCAAATTCTCATTTTAACATGTTCAAATCACTAATTTAAGTCTTAAAATCAATACTAACACATAACAGTCTAAAAAATACTACCCTAATTTTCTTAATCACACATAAAACATCAATAAAAACAAAAACACGCTGATACTTATGGGGTGCCTCTCACAAAGTGCTTGGTTTTACGTCGGTGCTTACTCGGTTGACCCAACATCATTCAATCATTAAACTTCTACTGATCCCCTATAAAATAAGGTTTCAGTCTATGTCCATTCACTTTAAATATTTTCTCAGATTTAGGATCTTTAATATCCACAGCTCCATAAGGATAAACTTTAATCACAATAAATGGGCCCATCCACCTGGACGTAAGTTTGCCTGGAAATAATCTTAACCTTGAATTGTATAGCATAATTCTGTTAATTTTTTGATTGGATAATTCAGCTAAACCACTTGTCTGAGGATGATAAGTAATAGCAATCCTATGATTTATATGATATTTCTTTAATAATTTCTCCATTATAGCATTTCTGATATGACTCCCCCCATCAGTAATGATAACACTTGGCATCCCAAATCTACAAAATATATTCATTTTCAAAAATTTTGCAACACTTTGAGCATCACATTGAGGTAAAACAACAACTTCTATCCATTTGGATACATAGTCCACTGCTAACAAAATATATAAATTTCTAAAAGATAGTATAAATGGTCCCATAAAATCTAATCCCCAAACATCAAATATTTTAACTTCTAGCATATAATTGAGGGCATCTCATTTCTTCTAGAAATATTGCCTACTCTTTGACATCTATCACAAGTTTTGATATAAGCATTTAACATCTCTAAAAGTATTGCCTACTCTTTGACATCTATCACAAGTTTTGATATAAGCATTAACATCTCTAAAAATTTTGTGGGCCAACAAAATCCATATTGTAAAATTTTGTATGTTGTTTTATCAATGCCAAAATATCCCCCAAAATAAGAATTATGACATTTTTGGGTAATCTCATAAGTTTCTTCTAATAGAACACATCTTCGAATAATCAGATCCTTTCCTTGTTTATATAAAAATGGGTCATCCGAAAAATAAGTTTTGGCTTCAGAAATAAATTTCCTCTTCTGTTGGTATGTCATTCCATAGGGTATAATATCACTAATAATAAAGTTCACAATGTCGACATACCACGAAACACGCCACTCATTAATAGTGAAAAATTTTTCATCTGGAAAATGTTCATTAATTTCATTTTCAAAATAGAGTTATTATTCTAATTCAAGTCTGGACAATTGATCAACAATTTGATTTTCAATCCCCTTCCAATCTACTATTGCAAAATCAAATTCTTGTAAAAGAAGAATCCATCTTATAAGTCTAGGTTTAGGATCCTTCTTTTTCATTAAATACTTAATGTCGAATGATGCACTATACAATGAGTTCCTATTAAATATGATATAAATTTATCAAAAGCATATACTATTGCTAATAACTCCTTTTCAGTTGTTGTATAATTAATTTGAGTTTTATGAAGAGTTTTACTAGCATAGTAAATAAATTTAAAAATTTTATCATATATTTGTCCTAAAACAGATCCTATAGCATAATCACTAGCATCACACATTAATTCAAAAGGTTTTTCCCAGTTTGGTGAAACTATAATTGGTGCAGTGATTAATTCTTCTTTTAATAATTTAAAAGCTTTTAGGCATTCCTCATCAAAATTAAAAATTGCATATTTCTCTAGTAAATGGCATAAAGGCATAGCAATCTTTGAAAAGTCTTTAATATATCGCCTGTAGAATCTAGCATGCCCTAAAAACTCCTAATTTACCTTAAATTTGTTGTATAAGGTAAATTAGTGATCACTTGAATTTTAGTAGGATCTACTTCCATACCATTTTCTGATATTTGATGACCTAATACAATTCCCCCTACTACCATAAATTGACATTTTTCTCAATTAAGGACTAAATTTGTTTCTTCACAGCGCTTAAGAACTTTAGATAAATGTTCTAAACATGAGTCAAATGAAGTTCCAAACACTAAAAAGTCATCCATGAATACTTCAATCCCTTGTTTAATTAAATCACAAAAAAATGCCATCATGTATCTTTGAAATGTTGTTGGGGAATTACATAAACCAAAGGGCATTCTTCTAATTGCAAAAGTATCATAAGGACTAGTAAATGTTGTTTTCTCTTGATTCTCAGGAGATATTTGAATTTGGTGATAACCAGCATATCCATCCAGAAAATAAAAGTATTTATGGTCAGCTAGTCTATCCAACATTTGATCTAGAAAGGGTAATGGAAAATGATCTTTCCTAGTGGCAAGATTTAATTTTCTATAATCAATGCATATTTGCACCATGTAACTTATATAGTAGGTATTAACTCATTATGTTCATTTATAGATACAGTTACTCCTCCTTTCTTAAGAACTCAATGAATTGGACAAACCCATGCACTATCTGAAATAGGGTAGATAATTCCAGCATCTAACCACTTTAAAATTTCTTTCTTTACAACTTCTTTCATAGTAGGATTCAGTATCCTTTGCGGATCAGCCCTGGGTTTGCAGTTTTCTTCCATATGAATTCTATGCATACAAATTGAAGGACTGATTCATTTTACTACCAGCAATTGTCCATTTTAAGGCTTTCTTAAAATTTTTTAGAATTTTCATCAACCTTTCTTCTTCTTCCATTATTAATTTTGAGGAAATTATAACAGGTAAAGTAGAGGAATCTCCTAAAAAGGCATATTTTAAATGATCAGAATGTAACTTCAATTTTAATTCTAGAGGTTTTTCAATAGATGGATAAAATGATTTTTCTTTGTCTATCGTGTCCAAAACTTCAAGACTTTCACGAACATAGTTTGAATCTTCCTTAAAAAGATCTTCACATTGATCTAATTCTTCTTCTTGCTTGTGTTCCAAATCTTTTTCTTCAAATTTTTCTTCCTAAGTAGTCTTGAAATGGCATTCACTTAGATATCTTATAACATCCATTCTAAAACATCATTATATTTACCTTTTGTAGGGTATTTCATTGATCTTGAAATGCTAAAAGTAACAGTTTGATCATTGACGCATATTGTTAATTTCCCTTTTTGCAATTCTGTCATTACTCTTCCTGTTACTAGGAAAGGTCTCCCCAAAATGATAGGTATCTCTTTATCTTCCTCCATATCTAGCACAATGAGAAAGGTCTCCCCAAAATGATAGGTATCTCTTTATCTTCCTCCATATCTAGCACAATGAAATCAACACGAAAGATAAATCGATCCACTTTCACTAGGACATCTTCTCTAACTCCTATAGGGTATGTTATCGAACGATCTGCTAATTGCAGAGTTACAGTAGTAGGGTTTGTTTCTCCTAATCCCAATATTTTAAATATTGATAATGACATAAGATTAATGCTTGCACTTAAATGACATAAACCTTTCCCATAAAATTTTTCTCCTATTGCACATGGAATTGTAAAGCTACCAGGATCTTCAAGCTTTTCAGGAAGCTTCTTCTGAATTATTGCACTGCACTCCTCACTAAGTGTAATAGTCTCATTATCATTAAACATACTTTTTCTGTTAAGAATATCCTTCATAAACTTTACTTAGCTTGGTATTTGTTCTAAGGCTTCAGCAAATGGAATATTAATTATAAGCTTCTTAAATATTTCTACAAATTTTGAAAATTACTTATCCAACTTCTCCTAACAAAGTCTCTGAGGAAATGCAGGTGATGGTTTTTCCAAATCAATTTTCAGTAAAGAAATAGGTCTCTCAAAATCTGTTGGATCGTCCTCTTTTGATTCTTTAAATTCTTCTCTCTCTACTTCAATTTCTTTTTGAACCCGACCTTCCAACTCTCTTCCGCTTATAAGTTGAACGGCTTTTACTTGTTATTTATTCTGGTCTTTTGGATTTAATTCAGTATTACTAAGAAGTGTTCCTTGGGATCTATTACTTAATGAATTTGCTATTTACCCAAGTTGATTATTGATATTTCTAATTGTAGCTCCTTGACTTTGTAATTGATTTACCATTTGTAACACCACTTCCTCTATAGACAACTTCTTCTCCTTAAACTGTGTATTACTATTGAAACATGGACGATAAGTAGATATATAGTTATTATTCCTTTGGTTGTTCTAGTTTCCTAATGGGTTTCCTTGGTTGTTCCCCCATTTCTGATTATTACCACCTGAATTGTTATTCCAGTTAAAGTTGGGATGGTTCTTCCCACTTGGGTTATAATAATTTAAATATGGACTATTTTTCTTATTATTTATGGCATTCAAAGTTTCTAATGATGCTTGAGAATCTATCATTTGGCCTAATGATTTGTTATTTATGGCATTCAAAGTTTCTAATGATTCTTGAGAATCTACCATTTGGCCTAATGAATTTTCTTAATCATGGAAATTGGTTGAGAAAAATTCATTCCAAATTTGTCTAACTTTCTTGAAATTGCAGCAACTTGATTTGCTAACAGGGTAAATGTATCAGTTAATGAATATTGGCTACTTTCTTAGGATTTACCCTCTCAGAAGGCCATTAAAAATTATTAGTAGCCATTTCTTCAATTAAAGCATAAGCATCATGAAATGGTTTTGAACTTAATGAACCACCAGCAGCGACATTGATAATTGATATAAGATATCCAACTAATCCATTATAAAAAGTTTGAATTATTAACCAATCTGGTATAGCATGGTGTGGATACTTTTTTAAGAGTTCTTTAAATCTTTCCCATGCTTTATAAATAGATTCCCTTTTCAAATTGATTAAAAGATGTAATATCATTTCTAAGCTTCACAGTTTTTTATGGTGGAAAGTATTTAGCAAGGAATTTTTGTGCTAAATCACCTCAAGTTTTAATTGATTCAAGTGCTAACAAATTCAACCACATCTTAGCTTTGTCCCTCAGTGAGAAAGAAAATAACCTAAGCCTTATGGCATCATCTGATACACCATCATATTTAAATGTAGTACACAATTCTAGAAAATTGGCTAGATGTAAATTTGGATCTTCAGTTGGTGATCCCCCAAACCGATTATTTGATACCATTTGGATAATAGCAGGTTTAAGGTCAAATGAATTAACCACTACAGTAGGTTTTTTAATACTACAATGAAGTTCATCTACAGTAGGGTGGGCATAATCTCTTAAAGGTTTAAACGCTTCATGAATTTAAGCATTTTGATTATTTTGATATGTCATTTCTATAATTCTTTTGGATTTTTCAAAATTAATATTTTTTTTATGATTTTTCTAATAGTTCTTTCTAATTCAGAATCATAGGGCACTAGTCCTTCAGAACCTGAACAACGCATACACTATCATAAAATAAAATAAAATAAAATAAAATTCAAAAAACACAAAAAATAAGATAGAATACTTAAATTTTAAATAAGATTTTCCAAAAATAGAAATTTTGCTTTCGATTCCCCGGCAACGGCGCCAAAAACTTGATCTCTCTTGATACTGCTAAATGCACAGTACAACAATAATTCAGATTATATTTCATGTATATTGCCTTACTTTACAACAAAACCAAGAACTTGATCTTGAAAAAAAATAAGAATATAACTTTTAATTTATATATATTGGGATACTACACAAGTATACATATCGTTATCAAGTAATATTAAGACATTTTGATTAAGACCTGAATATCGAACCCACAGAGAATTTGTACAATATGTACTTTTAGAAAACTTTCTATTTTTAAAAAGACAATTACTTAAACTTAATATATTTTGCAGTAATAAAAATTCAAATATTTTTGGTATTTTTGATATTTTGACAAAGTAGTAACAACTTAAAAAGATAACTAGAGTTTTGTAGATGAAAAACACTTACTAAGAAAAATATCTTTCTTCTTATCATGAATAAGTAATAAGTATAAAAATTCTGTTGTTGAAGTATGCAAATTGTATTGTGCTAAATAGGAGCAATAATATTCTTTACCCTTACTAAAGTAGTTATAAAGAACATTGGCTAATTTAAAGTTAGAATAGTTTTGAAGACCGGCTAGGCAGGGAAGATACTAGCTCTCACTCTAGAGTTCCCTCAATTCCCTCCATCCAGGGGGCTAACATTCTCGTATGAGAACCTAAAATAATAAACTAAGTTGGGGGCTTTAACCTGTCACTTTAAAGGGTTAACATTCTTGTATCAGAACCTAAAATAATAAATCAAGTTGTGGGCTTTAATCTGTCAATTTAAAGTCCTCTAACTCTACACCCTTCAATGAATATTTTCCTATTTATTTGCACTCAATCAGCAATTCATCTAACTCATTCGATTCTTTCTAATTGTTGACTGAGACAATACCAGTCCGGTTCTTACATGTTCTCACAATAAATTTTAACCAATTGTTGACTTAGACAATACCAGCCCGGTTCTTACATGTTCTCACAACAAATTTTAACATTATTTCCAAATTTATTTGCACTAAATCATATGAATTACATTCTCATTCATACAACCTCATGTGATTCTTTCTACCTATTTGCACTCAATCATATGAACTACATTCTCATTCATACAACCTCATGTGATTCTTTCCAAATTAATTGAGATAATATCAACCCAGTTCTTACATGTTCTCACAATAAATTTTAACATCTGGATTGGCCAAATCAAGAAGTAAACGAAATTAATGGATTTAAATCATCACAACTTCTTCCAACATTAAAGATCAATACTCTCCATAATTTTCATCCACAACTTNTCATTATATTTACCTTCTGTAGGGTTTTTCATTGATCTTGAAATGTTAAAAGTAACAGTTTGATCATTGACGCATATTGTTAATTCCCCTTTTTGCAATTCTATCATTAATCTTCCTGTGACTAAGAAAGGTATCCCCAAAATGATAGGTATCTCTTTATGTTCCTCCATATCTAGCACAATGAAATCAACACGAAAGATAAATCGATCTACTTTCACTAGGACATCTTCTATAACTCCTATAGGGTATGTTATCGAACGATCTGCTAACTGCAGAGTTACAGTAGTAGGGTTTGTTTCTCCTAATCCCAATATTTTAAATATTGATAATGACATAAGATTAATGCTTGCACTTAAATCACATAAGCCTTTCCCATAAAATTTTTCTCCTATTGCACATGGAATTGTAAACTTTTTAATGAAGTTTCTGAAAATACGATCGAACTTAGTGATTTTAATATCGTAAATAATAATAAAACNCCATTGTAGACTTTCCAAATTTAGAATTTAGTTCTTTTATTATCTCCATTTAAAAATTTTCATTAAAAATAATTTTACATACTATACTATATTTATAAGCTTAAGAGTTTTTCAGGTTTTATACTTTAAAGAGATCAAATGTTGAACTAATTTTTGATTAGGCACTAATCCTCAAGCTTCTCCTTCCTAATTTTTTCTCTTTTTTTTCTTTATTTTTCTTTTCTTTTTCTTTTCTTTCTTTTTTTTTTCTTTCTTTTTCAGGCAAGGATTACTCTATCTGGATAGGCCTTTAATGATTTTGAATTCCACTTCTCCTTTCTTAAAGCAAAGTCTTGATATAAGTCTCTTACTTATAAATATAATAATAGTTTTGAAAATTATTTTAATAAAGGAAATTTAAATATAAAAAATAAAAGTCTAAATTATCTAAATTTTTCAAAAATACAATTTTTCTTACTAAAGATAGTTACTTATATTAATCATTTTCTCTTCTAAAAATGTTTTAACTTAAAGTTTTTCTTCATTACTAAAAATTTTAAGTAAATTTTCTTACTCATTTCTAAAATTAAATTTTACTTCCCTAATATAACTTCATATATATAATCAATTTTTTTCTTTTCACATCAAATTCACTTGTAGCACATTTGAGAACAAATAAAATTTCAGTTTTGAAAATATTTTTCAATTTCCCCAAACTTAAAATTTTAACAGATTAAACAATTTAGCATCATATATATATAAGCAAGAATGAAAATTTAAAAGAAACATGCTAACAAGAATTTTAAACCTTAATGATACAAGTATAAAAGTAAAATTAATTTTTGATCAAATTTTCTATATTTTCATTTTACATTAACATATAGAGATTCAAATAGACTTCTAAATAGTAGGTATAAACATAAAAATAAACACACACTTCTGACATCCCAATCTTAACATAAAGATAAACTTGCAAACATGATAAAAGAAAAATAAAGGGTAGCAGTTTTTGAATTTCAAGTTTAAGATCCAAGCTAGCAAGATTTTCTACTTTATAACATATATGGAATTAAGTTAAGTTCTAAACTAACTAAGTCACAGTATTAAACACAAAATAATAGTTACTACCCCAAAATTTAAAAATAAAATACTAACTACCACAAAC
>JXCR01139385.1:78181-92718 GCA_002079205.1 Phalaenopsis hybrid cultivar
AGAAAGGCAGAGGTAGACCTAGGAAGACTTGGGCATATTGTATTAAAAATGATCTTAATTTACTAGAACTAAATGAAAATATGACACTAAATAGGGCGCAATGGAGAAAAAGGATTCTTGTAGCCGACCCCACGTAGTGGGATTAAGGCTTTGTTGTTGTTGTTGTTGTTGTTGCACATGGAATTGTAAAGCTACCAGGATCTTCAAGCTTTTCAGGAAGCTTCTTCTAAATTATTGCACTGCACTCCTCACTAAGGGCAATAGTTTTATTATCATTAAACTTACTTTTTATTTTAAGAATATCCTTCATAAACTTTACTTAGCTTGGTATTTGTTCTAAGGCTTCAGCAAATGGAATATTAATTATAAGCTTTTAAAATATTTCTAGAAATTTTGAAAATTACTTATCCAACTTCTGCTGACAAAGTCTCTGAGGAAATGGAGGTGATAGTTTTTCCAAATCAATTTTCAGCAAAGAAATAGGTCTCTCAGAATCTTTTGGATCGTCCTCTTTTGATTCTTTAAATTATTCTCTCTCTACTTTAATTTCTTTTTGAACCCGACCTTCCAACTCTCTTCCGCTTATAAGTTGAACGGTTTTTACTTTTTATTTATTCTGGTCTTTTGGATTTAATTCAGTATTACTAGGAAGTGTTCCTTGGGATCTATTACTTAATGAATTTGCTATTTACCCAAGTTGATTATTGATATTTCTAATTGTAGCTCCATGACTTTGTAATTGATTTACCATTTGTAACATCACTTCTTCTATAAACAACTTCTTCTCCTTAAACTGTGTATTACTATTGAAACCTGGAGGATAAGTAGATCTATAGTTATTATTCCTTTGGTTGTTCCAGTTTCCTAATGGTTTTCCTTGGTTGTTCCCCCATTGCTGATTATTACCACTTGAATTGTTATTCCAGTTAAAGTTGGGATAGTTCTTCCCACTTGGGCTTTAATAATTTAAATATGGGCTATTTTTCTTATTATTTATGGCATTCAAAGTTTCTAATGATGCTTGAGAATCTATCATTTGGCCTAATGATTTGTTATTTATGGCATTCAAAGTTTCTAATGATTCTTGAGAATCTACCATTTGGCCTAATGAATTTTCTTAATCATGGAAATTGGTTGAGAAAAATTCATTCCAAATTTGTCTAACTTTCTTGAAATTGCAGCAACTTGATTTGCTAACATGGTAAATGTATCAGTTAATGAATATTGGCTACTTTCTTAGGATTTACTCTCTCAGAAGGCCATTAAAAACTATTAGTAGCTATTTCTTAAATTAAAGCATAAGCATCATGAAATGGTTTTGAACTTAATGAAACTCCAAGTAATCCATTATAAAAAGTTTGAATTATTAACCAATCTGTTATAACATGGTGTGGACACTTTCTTAAGAGTTCTTTAAATCTTTCCCATGCTTTATAAATAGATTCCCTTTTCAAACTGATTAAAAGATGTAATATCATTTCTAAACTTCGTAGTTTTTTATGGTGGAAAGTATTTAGCAAGGAATTTTTGTGCTAAATCACCCTAAGTTTTAATTGATTCAGGTGCTAACAAATTCAACCACATCTTAGCTTTATCCCTCAGTGAGAAAGAAAATAACCTAGCCTTATGACATCATCCGATACACCATCATTTTTAAATGTAACACACAATTCTAGAAAATTGGCTAGATGTAAATTTGGATCTTCAGTTGGTGATCCCCCAAATTGATTATTTGATACCATTTGGATAATAGCAGGTTTAAGGTCAAATGAACTAGCCACTACAGTAGGTTTTTGAATACTACAATGAAGTTCATCTACAGTAGGGTTGACATAAATTAACTTCTACAGTAGGTTTTTGAATACTACAATGAAGTTCATCTACAGTAGGGTTGGCATAATCTCCTTAAAGGTTTAAACTCTTCATGAATTTG
Organism: Phalaenopsis hybrid cultivar; assembly: GCA_002079205.1. Classification (NCBI taxonomy): domain Eukaryota; kingdom Viridiplantae; phylum Streptophyta; class Magnoliopsida; order Asparagales; family Orchidaceae; genus Phalaenopsis; species Phalaenopsis hybrid cultivar. Next base: position 80,115 of record JXCR01139385.1, read on the forward strand.
AGCATTTTGATTATTTTTATCTGTCATTTCTATAATTCTTTTAGATTTTTCAAAATTAATAATTTTTTTCTGATTTTTCTAATAGTTCTTTCTCATTCAGAATCATAGGGCACTAGTCTTTCAGAACCTGAACTACGCATACACTATCATAAAATAAAACAAAATAAAATAAAATTCAAAAAACACAGAAAATAAGATAGAATACTTAATTTTTAAATAAGATTTTCCAAAAATAGAAATTTTGCTTTCGATTCCCCGGCAACAGCGCCAAAAACTTGATCCCTCTTGATATTGTTAAATGCACAGTACAATAATAATTCAGATTATATTTCACGTATATTTCCTTACTTTACAACAAAACCAAGAACTTGATCTTGAAAAAAAAAAAGAATATAATTTTTAATTTATATATATTGGGATACTACACAAGTATACATATCATTATCAAGTAATATAGGACATTTTGATTAAGACCTGAATATCGAACCCATAGGGAATTTATACAATATGTACCTTTAGAAAAATTTCTATTTTTAAAAAGACAATTACTTAAACTTAATATTTTTTGCAGTAATAAAAATTCAAATATTTTTGGTATTTTTGATATTTTGATAAAAGTAGTAACAACTTAAAAAGATTACTAGAGTTTTGTAGATGAAAAACACTTAATAAGAAAAATATCTTTCTTCTTATCATGAATAAGTAGTAAGTATAAAAATTCTGTTGTTGAATTATGCAAATTGTATTGTGCTAAATAGGAGCAATAATATTATTTACCCTTACTAGAGTTGTTATAAAGAACATTGGCTAATTTAAATTTTGAATTTTCTGAAGACCGGCTAGGCAGGGATGATACTAGCTCTCACTCTAGAGTTCCCTCAATTCCCTCCACCTGGGGGCTAAAATTCTTGTATCAGAACCTAAAACAATAAACCAAGTTGGGGGCTTTAATCTGTCAATTAAAAGTCCTCTAACTCTACACCCTTCAATGAATATTTCCCTATTTATTTGAACTCAATCATATGAACTACATTCTCATTCATATAACCTCATGTGATTCTTTCCAATTATTGATTGAGATAATATCAACCCAGTTCTTACATGTTCTCACAACAAATTTTAACATCTGGATTGGTCAAATCAAGAAGTAAATGATCTGATTCTTACATGTTCTCACAACAAATTTTAACATATGGATTGGCCAAATCAAGAAGTAAATGAAATGAATGGATTTAAATCATCACAACTTCTTCCAACATTAAAGATCAATACTCTCCATAATTTTCATCCACAACTTAATTACTTATTATTTTAAGAAGAAAGATAAAGAAAACTACTCAGAATCTATGGAGAAAAAAAAACACACTTTAGTTTAAAAGTAGAAATCATTGTCAAACCAACAACAACTCTCAATTAAAACCAAAAAGTCTCAAAACAAAAAGATAAAAACTTATCTCAAGTTCTCCACCAAACTCTTGAAGTTTGTTTGAATCTCTTCCCATTGCAATCACTCAAAATAAAATAACAAAAATGATACAATAAAAGTAAAAGTGGTGCCTGAAAAATCTCTCCGAACTAACTACCCAAATGAGAACTTTCAAAACTTTACAATACTTTCAGGACTCTTTTCCATGTCCTCTCTTCTTTCTTTTATAGTTTTCCAAGAGGTGTCTTGGAAACTCTTCAAAATATGTCTAGATTCGATGTATTTTCGCAAGAGATGCATCCTTTTGTGATAATTTTTATCCATGGTGGTTATAACCACCTATTAAGCCAATGGGTGCCTTAAAAACCTCTTCAAAATTTGCAAAAATTGGCCTTACTCGTCTGGTAACTGCCACTGGCACTTAAACGCGGGACGTCTGGCGCTTCGGCGCGGCCTTCTTTGTTTAACCGGCGCTTAGGCACCAATACTTATTTGCACATTTTTCACCTTTTTGCTCCAAATTTGATCCTTTTTCACTCCTTTAAGAATTTTTCACCCTTTTNTTGGTGCCTAAAAAATCTCCCCGAACTAACTCCCCAAATGAGAACTTTCAAAACTTTCCAATACTTTTAGGACGCTTTTATATGTCCTCTCTTCTTTCTTTTATAGTTTTCCAAGAGGTGCCTTGGAAACTCTTCAAAATATGTCTAGATTTGATGTATTTCCCCAAGAGATGCATCCTTTTGTGATAATTTTTATCCATGGTGGTTATAACCACCTATTAAGCCAATGGGTGCCTTAAAAACCTCATCAAACTTTGCAAAAACTGGCCTTACTCGTCTAGTAACTGCCACTGGCACTTAAGCGCGGCACCTTTGCACTTCGGCGCAGCCTTCTTTGTTTAACCGGCACTTAATCGCCGGATCAGGCGCTTAGGCACCAAAACTTATTTGCACATTTTTCACCTTTTTGCTCCAAATTTGATCCTTTTTCACTCCTTTGGGAATTTTTCACCCTTTTTACCTGTATTTGCAAGAAAAGCACAAAAATGTCTTTCATTAAAGCATAATATCTCAAAAATAAGTATTAAAATGAGTCTAAAATTACTATATATTTTAGGTGTATCGGGACTCAAAATTTGAGGTGATTTAAGTTCTTTGATGGAACTTCAAAGTTTAAAGTGTTTTAGGTTCAATTTAGGTAGAACCTAAAGTTTTAGGTTCAATGTGAGTAGAACCTAAGGTTAAGGATTGGTTTAAGTCCAATTTTGTTAGGACCTAAAGTTGGTCCAATATAGATTGAACCCAAGGTCTGAATAATTTTAAGTCTAATGTAAGTAGGACTTAAATGTTAATTTAGATTCAATGTGGATTGAACCTAAGGATTTGAAATGGTTCTAAATCCAATGTAGATAGGAATTAAAGTTGATTTAGGCTCAATATGGATTGAACCTAAGGATTAAAATGGTTCTAAGTCCAATCTGGTTAAGACTTAAAGTTGATTTAAATTCAATATGGATTGAACTTAAGGTTTAAAATGGTTCTAAGTCCAATTGGTTAGGACTTAAAGTTGATTTAGGCTCAATATGGATTGAACCTAAAGATTAAAATGGTTCTAAGTCCAATGTGGTTAGGACTTAAAAGTTGATTTAAGTTTAATATGGATTGAACTTAAGGTTAAAATGGTTCTAAGTCCAATGTGGTTAGGACTTAAAGTTGGTTTAAATTCAATATGGATTGAACTTAAGGTTTAAAATGATTCTAAGTTAAATGTGGTTAGGACTTAAAGTTTATTTAAGTTCAATATGAATTGAACTTAAGGTTTAAAATGATTCTAAGTCAAATGTGGTTAAGACTTAAAGTTGAATTAAGTTCAATATGGATTGTACTTAAGGTTTAAAAAGATTAAATCAATAAAAAAATGCCCCTATTTTCCTACTTATCCATGCCAACCTCGTACGGGTCGAACAGGCCACGTGTCGCTCTGTGATTAGCGCCACCAGCTAGATTCCCGCCCATCTCGGACCGCGGTCTGTCCGACGCGATCAGGGTCATCCGATCAATACACGCTCGATCTAACGGTCACGGGTCATCGAACCAAATGAACAGGACCCGAAAACCGTCCATTTTAAAACACTAATATCTCACTCGAGTCTCAACAAAATTGAGTGAATTTTTTTTAAAAATGCTCGTATTGAATAGTAGAACACATCCATACCGTTGATAAACCCTTAATGTTACAGTATATGCATGAATAATTAAAAGAGTCTCGGTTTAGGTTTAACTTTGAATACCTTGGTCCAAGAGGGCTAGTCTTGATTGGATGCTTGTAGAAGCTTTATGTTGGTGCCAGAAGCCTAGGGATGGAGCCTCTGGTTGTGGTGAAATGCCTAGACCCAAATTCGATCAAGGTCGATTTGGGGGTTTGGTCGAAGTCCACCTTAGGGTGGTCGGCGGATGGGGCTTTTGTGGGGGAACTTCTTCTCTTGATGTTGGGATAGTGTGCATGCAAGTAATTTGAGTTTGGTGGAGGTTTGGAGGATGTCCTGTTTCGACCTTGAAATTGAGCTCCAAAATTGAACTGAAGCAATGTATTTGAGCGGCTAAGGAAGGTTTGGTTAAGCTCAAGAGGTCTCCAGTAAGCTCTGGAAGAAGTTTTATTGAGTCTCCCCAAGGAATTTCAAGCTCTCCCCCTTTTGCCATGGAGGGGGAGTTTAAATAAAATGTCCTAGGCTGGCTACCAGGGTCAATTGAGGGGTGCATTTGGTTGCTTATGTGGAGGGCAGAGAAGCTCAAATGAGCAGCTGGACTGATTTGGCCTTTGGGTTTGAATTGGGTGAAAATCCCTTGTCTTGGCTATGGTTTTGGCCATTTTCTAGCCACCAAGTTGGCTGGCCGGCCAGGCATTGATCACTTCTTGGCTCAGGGAAGTTAGGGAACCCAGAGGAATCCATCACAACAATTTAATGCAAATGTGCTTGGATTTGGCAAAGATATCTTAAGCATGTGCATTTTTGGAAATAAGATCCCTTAATTTGGGGGATCTTTGGTCCATGGCTTGATTTAGGTTATTTTTGCCATAGGAATCCATCACAACAATTTAATGCAAATGTGTTTGGATTTGGCAAAGATATCTTAAGCATGTGCATTTTTGGAAAAAAGATCTCTTAATTTGGGGGACCTTTGGTCCATGGCTTGATTTAGGTGATTTAATGGTGTTTGGACTGGTCACTAAGTCCAACTAATGGCTGTGGTGGAGTTAATTTGGTGATCGGGTGGTTAGGTCACATTTAGTGTATGGGTCCAAGTGGGTGAAAATGACCAAAACTCTAGGTTAGCCATGTCAATTGGCCCAAATAATTGTTTCATTTGGTGTATATGATCACAAGTAACAACTTTGGTGAAGGATGAAAATGGTTTTGAGTTCAATTGGGGGGTCAATTTGAAGGAATTTTGAACTTTAATCAATTTGGTCATGTTGAGCTAGGTTTGGGTCTAGCTTGGGTTAGCCTTGGGCTAAGTTCCAAAATTATTGTCTTAAATGGTCAATAGAGACCTCATGAAGAGTTTTCAACATGAATTGGATGCAAATTTGGAGGTTAAGGCAATCAATTGGGTGAAATTTGGGGACTTAGCCAATTTGGGGCTAAATTTGGGAATTTTGGATTTAGGCCAAAATAAAATGGATTTGAGGCTTCACCAAGGTAAATTGGTGGTTGATTTTGATGTATAGGAATTTTATAAAGATTTTGCAACATTAATTGAGGCCAATTTACTAGGCTATGGGTTCAATTTGGTGAGATTAAGTCATATGGTTAAAATTGGGGCTTTGACCCAAATCAAAATTGGGCTAAAATAATGTACCAATTGATCTTGGATTTGGTTTATTTTATTCATATAAAAAGTGAATTTGAGTTTAGGATGGTAATTCGGGTCAATTGAGATCAAATTGATGGACATTTGAGTTGGATTTAGGGAGATTTGGGTCTTTAAAGGGCAATTTGGGGATTTTAATTAAATATGGTCAAATTGACCAAATTAGGTCATGTGGTATTTGAAAGAAATTAAATTAGGAATATTTGGGATTTATTGGTATTTTCTGGGAATTTTTGGAATTTTTTGGATTTTGGATTATGGAGGGGTATTTTGGTAATTTGGCCAATTTTGGTAATTTTTGGTAGTTTGGGTACTTTCTAGGTGTTTGAAATGATTTTTGAATAATTTTGGGTATTTTGGTTAGATTTGGTGATTTTGGCCAAATTTGGGGTCCCAAGGGTATCTAGGTAATTTGGGGGAATTTCGGAGCAAAATGGTAGGTTGGGTATCTTGATAGAGTTGGAGTGCCAACCACCATAAATAAGCCATGGACCAATGGANACGATACATCTTGAAGAAAGAATTTTTTTTTTAAGAAGATTTAAATGATAATATTGTTAAAGTGGCTATGATTTTAGAGTGATTAATGAAGAAGTCAGAATCATATTAGATTTTACTTTAGCTTTGATTTTATTATTGTTAATACTTTATTTATGAAAAGAGATGAGCATATTATTACTTATAAAAGTGGATATAATAAAACACAAATTCATTATTTTATTGTGAAAAAAAGAGGTTGTCAAGAATATAAATATTGTAAGGTCATTCTAAGTGGAAATTTAAGTACTTAACAATAGTTTGGGATGTTTATGAAGAGGTTAAATCAGTTGGTATAAAATTACAAGGACTATTAAATAAGTCACAAAAGATCTACTTTGAGAATCAAATAGAAAATTTTCTATAAACAAAAATTTTTGGTAGTAGAATAATAATGCACAAAAAAAAGATAAAATATAAATATTTTTGTTATGAATTCAATGTAAAAGCAAAAGAATTGAGAAAAATATAAGGAGGTTTGTAGTGAGTTTAAGAGAACAGTTTGTGATGATAAGGCTTTTGTTTTTATTTTTATAATAGATTGAATACTAAAGAGGATGAAATATATATGTACAAACTAGCTAAACAAAGAGAAAATAAAAGTAAAGATTTAATTCAAACAAAGTGCATTAAAGATGAAAATAAAAAAGGGTTTTTTTTAGAGAAAGATATTCAATATGGGTAGGTGAGATCATTTGATAAAATTTTCAATGAATATAAATATATATTTTTTTATTTTTATAGTCGCATTAGTAAAAAATGTAGTTGAAGTTGATTTAAAAAAATCAAGAGTGGAAAATCAGTAGCACCTGATGATATCTCAATAGAAGTGTTGATATATTTATGAGATTTAAGAGTTTCTTGGAATACTAAACTTTTAAATATTATTTTAGAAACTATAAAGATGTGAGGAGTGGATGAAGGGTATTTTGGTCTTTATTTTTAAGAATAAAGGGGATGAACAAGTGTGTGCAAACTATACAGCAATTAAGTTAATGAACATATGTTAAAAATATGGGAGAGAATAATTGAACATAGGTTAAGACATGATACAAAGATTTCTAACGGTCGGTTTGGGTTTAGGTAAGTCAAGTCTATTATGGAAGTTATACATTTATTGAGAGGTTTGATGGAGAAGTTCAAAGAGAGCAAGGATGATCTACATATGATTTTTATTATTTGGAAAAATCCTACAATAAGATTACAAGAGAAGTTCATTAGAGGGTTCCTAGAAAAGAAAGTTATTGATGTGATTTATAATAAATTCATTAAAGATATGTATACTAGAGTTATTACTTGTGTTCATGTAGAAGGAGAATTGACTAACTATTTTTCTATTTCAGTTGGGTGACATCAGAGATCGACTTTAAGCCCATATCTTTTTGCTTGAGTTTTGGATGGTTGTATTAGGCATTTATAGGGGCATGTACCTTAATGTATGTTTTTCATTGATGATATCATTCTTTTGGATAGGACTATAAAAGAGTTCAGAAAAAAAATGAATTATGGAGATCTAGTTTAGAGTCTAAAGGCTTTTTTTTGAGAAGATATAAAACTGAATACATGAAATGTAGTTTTAGTAGTAGTAGATATAGTGGTACACCTATAAAAATAGGTGATCAAATCATTAAAAGTTGTGAATGTCTTAGATACCTTGGGTCTATTGTTCAAAGTGATGATGATATAGATGTGGTTGTTATTAGTAGAATTCAAGTTCGATGGTTGAAGTGGAGGAATACAACAAGCTTATTTTATGATAGAAAAGTACCTCTTAGACTAAAAGAAAAATTTTATAAGATAGTAGTGAGACCTGTAATGCTTTATGTCACAGAATGTTGACTATTAAATGAGAAACGCACAACTAAGTTAAGTGTGGCTGAGATGAGATGCTTAGCAAGTGAGTGACTTGATAGAGACAAATTGTGAAATGGATGTATCTATGGAAAGGTTCGTGTAGCTCTAATGACATACAAGATTAGAGAGAGTCATCTTAGATGGTTTTATTACATTAAATGTCGACCATCTGATGATCATGTTAGGAGAGTAGATGTTTTAGGTTCAGCTTATATTAATAAAGCCAGAGATAAACCTAAAAAGACTTGGGAATCTTGTATATAAAATGATCTTAATTTATTATAATTAAATGAAAATATGATAATCAATAGGATACAGGGAAGAAAAAGGATTCATGTAGCCGACCCTAAGTTAGTGGGATAAAGACATGTTGTTGTTGTAGGAGTTATTAATTTTAAAATTTCTCTATTTTTTAGCACTACATTATCTATATCCACATAGTTTTTGGATAACCTATTGGAGAAGTGACCCTATGCTCTATTTAGAGCCAAAATTGATCAGAAAAGAGGCCTTCCTTCGTCCTCCTTCATCTTCATTCACCCCTTTTGCTCACTTCTTATCATTCCATGCCATTGGTGAGTTATTATATATATAGTTTTGAGTTTGTGTGATGAGTTTAATTATGAATTATTCTCTAAGAAGTTCTGGAGAGGAAGAGAAGTGAGAGATTTATTCTTCCTACATTTTCTAAGAGAGGCTACAAGGGATTTTCTTTGAGAAAGAGTTTCAGATAAGTGTTGTTTGTTTATTAGTATTGTATGAACTTAGAGGCTACAAGAGATTTGCTTTGAGAAAAAGTTTCAGATAAGTGTTGTTTGTTTATTAGTGTTGTATGAACTTTCGGGATTTGCTTTGAGAAAGAGTTTCAGATAAGTTTTATTTGTTTATTAGTGTTGTATGAACTTTCTTTTATAAATGAAATTTGTGTTTTTTTTGTATCTTTCTCATGAAGTTTGAGTAGTTTCATTTATCTTTCTCCCTACTCTGAGATATGGTGAAATGAAGAGATAATTTGGATGTGCCAATTTTAAAATTTAAAATAAATTGTGATGGTTTTTAAACTTCGCTCTTAATTTACTTTTCAATCTGGCCAATTGAATTGCTAAAATATTTTATGAAACATATGATCCGGGAAATGAAGTATGAGTTTTACAACAGAGTGAGAATCACATTTAATTTCATCAAGGAGTATTTCGTTCATTGAATTAAGTGCAAATAAATAGGGACATATACTTTGTTGGGTGTAGAATTGGAGATATAATAATATTTCTTGTTTATTATATCTTTCATAAATTTCATCAATACTATATAATTATTCATCAGAGAAATTTTCTAAAATTTTATTTACAAAATTAGTTAATATTTCTTTTTCTAGTCTAGACAAATGATCAACTATTTCATTATCATTTCCCTTTCTATCAACTATAGTAAAGTTGAAATCTTGCAATAGAAGTATCCATCTAATTAATCTTGATTTAGCGTCCTTCTTTTGCATCAAGTATTTGATAGCAGAATGATTTGTATGCACTATACATTTAGTTCTAATCAAGTNAAGTTTGGAATTTCTAGTGGTGAGGGTTCCGTGTCTAGTTTTCTAGGAATAGTCTACAAGAAAATTCTTATGGCTAGACCTTAGGCTACTAAATAGGAAAAAACTAAACCTCAACAAAAAATGAGGTCAACAAATATGTTGTGAAACATATGATCCGGGAAATGGAGTATGAGTTTTACAGTAGAGTGAGAATCACATTTAATTTCATCAAGGAGTATTTCGTTCATTGAATTAAGTGCAAATAAATAGGAAAATATACTTTGTTGGGTGTAGAATTGGAGATATAGTAATATTTCTTGTTTAGTGTATCTTTCATAAATTTCATCAATACTATATAATTGTTCATCAGAGAAATTTTCTAAGATTTTATTTACGAAATAAGTTAATATTTCTTTTTCTAGTCTAGACAAATGATCAGCTATTTGATTATCATTTCCCTTTCTATAAGCTATAGTAAAGTTGAAATCTTGCAATAGAAGTATCGATCTAATTAATCTTGGTTTAGCGTCGTTCTTTTGCATCAATTATTTGATAGCAGAATGATCTGTATGCACTATACATTTAGTTCTAATCAAGTAAGGTCTAAATTTATCAAAGGCATAAACAATAGCTAATAACTCTCTTTCAGCAGTAGTGTAGTTAATTTGAGCATCATTCAGAGCTTTACTAGCATAATANACTCTCTTTCAGCAGTAGTGTAGTTAATTTGAGCATCATTCAGAGCTTTACTAGCATAATATACTAATTTAAAAACTTTATTGTGTCTTTGTTTTAAAATAGCTCCAATAACATAATTACTAGCATCACACATTATTTCAAATAGTTTTTCCCAATCAGTTGGGACTATTTTAGGTGCAGTAATTAATTTTTCTTTCAATAGTTCAAATGCTTGTACGCATTCCTCATTAAAATCAAATTTCAAATCTTTTTCTAAAAGTTAGCATAATGGCTTAGTTATTTTTGAAAANATGTCTTTGTCCTAAAATAACTCCAATAACATAATTACTAGCATCACACATTATTTCAAATGGTTTCTCCCAATCACTTGGGACTATTTTAGGTGCAGTAATTATTTTTATTTCAATAGTTCAAATGCTTGTATGCATTCCTCATTAAAATCAAATTTCAAATCTTTTTCTAAAAGTTAGCATAATGGCTTAGTTATTTTTGAAAAAAATTTTATGAAACACCTGTAGAAACCACCATGTCCTAGAAAACTTCTTACCCCTCTGACCGTAGTCGGTGGTGATAATTTTTCAATAACTTGAATTTTTGNATTTGAAAAAAAATTTTATGAAACGCCTGTAGAAACCACCATGTCCTAGAAAACTTCTTACCCCTTTGATCGTAGTCGGTGGTGATAATTTTTTAATAACTTGAATTTTTGCAGGATCTACTTCCATGCCATTTTCAAAAATTTTACACCTAATTACAATTCCTCCTGCAACCATAAATTAACATTTTTCCCAATTTAGTACTAGGTTGATTTTTTCACATAATTCCATAACTTTTTCTTAATTATTTAAACATAATTCAAATGAAGTTCCGAAAATAGAGAAGTCATCCATAAATACTTCCATTCCATGTTCAATCAAATTACTAACAAATTACTAAATATTGACATCACACATCTTTGAAATGTTGCAGGTGCATTGTATAGTTCAAAAGGCATTCTACGAAAAGGAAATGTTCCACAAGGGCTTATAAATGTTGTTTTATTTTGATCTTTAGGAGAAATTGGAATTTGATGATAACAGGTATACTGATCCCAAAACGGCTTATATGCAACAGTATAACAATANCCGAACACAGAGAAGTCATCCATAAATACTTCCATTTCATGTTAAATCAAATTACTAACAAATTACTAAATATTGACATCATACATCTTTGAAATGTTGCAGGTGCATTATATAGTCCAAAAGGCATTCTACGAAAAGGAAATGTTCCCCAAGGGCTTATAAATGATGTTTTATTTTGATCTTCAGGAGAAATTGGAATTTGATGATAACAGGTATACTGATCCCAAAACGGCTTATATGCAACAGTATAACAATAATTTTGATTTTATTTTTCACTTATATTTCCTTATTTCACAGCAACACCAAAAACTTGATCTTCAAGAAAAATAAGAATTTAACTTTTAATTTATATATATTAGGATACTACGCAAGTATACATATCGTTATAAAGTAATATAAGACTCTTTGATTAAGACCTGAATATCGAACCCACAGGGAAGATATACAATATGCACTTTTTGGAAAACTTTCTATTTTTAAAAAGATAATTATTTAAATGAAAGACGTTTTTGTAGTAAAGAAAGTTTAAATAGTTTTGGTAATTTTAATATTTTGACAAAAACAGAACAAACTTAAGAAGATAACTTGAGTTTTTATAGAAGAAAAGCATTAAATATAAAAATATCTTTCTCCTTATCGTGAATCAGTAATAAGTATAGGAATTATATTGTGGAAGTATGCATATTGTGTTGTGCCAAATAGGAGCAATAATTTTCTTTACCCTTACTAGAGATGCTATAAAGAACATTGCCTAATTTAAAGTTTGACTAGTTCTAAAGACCGGCTAGGCAGGGAAGATACTAGCTCTCACTCTAGAGTTCCCTCCACCTGGGGGCTAACATCTCACATCAAAACCTAAAATAATAAATGAAGTTGGGGGCTTTAGCCTGTCACTTTAAAGTCCTCTAACTCTACACCCTTCAATGAATAATTCCTTATTTTTTGCACTCAATCATATGAACTACATTCTCATTCATACAACCTCATGTTATTCTTTCCAATTATGCACTCAATCATATGAACTACATTCTTATTCATACAACCTCATGTGATTCTTTCCAATTGTAATAAGACAATACCATTCCGGTTCTTACATGTTCTCACAACAATTTTTAACATCTGGATTGGCTAAATCAAGAAAAATTGAAGTACATGGATTTGAATCATCACAACTTCTTCCAACATTAAAGATCAATACTCTCCACAACTTCCATTCAACACTTAATTACTTATCATTTTAAGAAGAAAGATAAAGAAAACTACTCAGAATCCATGGAGAAAACAAAACCACACTTTAGTTTAAAAGTAAAAATCATTGTTAAACCAACAACAAGTCTCAATTAAAACCAAAAGTAGTCTAAAACAAAAGATAAAAACTTATCTCAAGTCCTCCACCAAACTCTTGAAGTTCCTTTGAATCTCTTCTATTTTACAACACTCTCAATATAAAAATAAAATAAAAAGGATAAATATGTGGTTCCTGAAAATCTCTCCTACTAACTCCCCAATTTTAGAACTTTCAAAACTTTCCCAGTACTTTTAAGACCCCACACCTTTT